>APFE031122568.1:119059-132570 GCA_000404065.3 Pinus taeda
TCAACAGAATGCCTCCCTCGACTGCCTCTTTCCTTAGTTGTTTACATCCGTAGCTGAAAGAATGAGTTTCCTCCCTTTGTAGAAAGACTATCTATAGATAGAATGTCGATAGGGTATTCTTTCCTTACCTGCCGGACCGCGAAAACCCTGAAGCGCAAGCACTAGTGATTGCCAAATACGCACTCGTCCAAGACAAGAGTAAGCAACCAACCCACTTCAACCTTGACCATGGAACCTACTCACTCAGCCACCAGACATTCACATGTAATTCACTCTATGCGGGCATTCAATAGGTATGCTGAGTCGAGGTATCTGTCGTGTCTAGATCGAAGGATGGATCATTGGAACTGCCTTCTTGGATTGATTCTCAATAGCCATAACCTTCAGAGAAACAGTGAGATGACCCAAAAAAGCAAATTCATGGTCAAAGCGTTCTGTAAGAGCTTTTTTGAAGGCGGCCCAAGTCGAAAAACTGCCATTGCCACGTTGATGCCATTCCCACCATTGCCATCTTTCATTGTCCAAGTACATGCTCGCCACCATAATATGAGTCTCATTATCTAAGATGTTATTCAGATTGAAATACTGCTCCATTTATTCTACCCATGCGGCCGTGTGAGAACCATCAAATTTATGCATATCCAGCTTGGGAGGTCACCGACGAAATTGTTGGTGGGTGCCCCAGAGGTGTAGAGAGTGGCTAGACTCACCCTCATTGTGTCCATTGCCAATATACGCCTCCTCGCGGGCTTCCTCCTTGCCCTTAGAGAGTGCGTCAGATAGTTTGTCAAGCTGAGCTTGGATGGCTTGCAAGGATTGTTCAAGTTTGTCGATCTTCTCATTGGCCATAGCTTGAGCTCTAGTTGCTACCATGCACCGACCCGATGTACTTGAAATTTGGGACCGCCTGAATTTTTTCACTAACAATTGAATGGTACCAACTTTCTCAGCTCATCGTCCTGATTCTTATGGGCTAGGGCACCAATAAGCGCCCAAGGGGGTCTTACTCCGAATGGAGTTTTACTCCTTGCTTTTCCTAATGGAGTTTTACTCCTTGCTTAGGAATATTGCAGTAGCCAAATCCTCAAAATGTCAATGTTGCCAAAAGTCCTGCAACAATCACTCCCCGGTATAGGAACCCCACACAACTACTCAGATCTGGTGGATCTGAGAGATTTGAATGGCTAATCAGATAGCTCTGATTGGCGGAACATATTGCTGCTACGGATCTGCTGGATCTAATAGATTGGAATGGCTGGTCTGCTAACTCAGACTGCGGGACTGATGTCTGTTGCTGCTGCAAACCCCCTTGGGAGATATGATCTGGCCGAGATTATGTGTGATCCCAAGATAGAAAAGGGAACTATGGTCTTGAGGAGTGTCAGGTGCTACAGATCGCAATATACATAAGGGTCTGACAGTAGTACTCGGCCCAATGTTTTAGGGCTCTAACTAAGGAGGATCAACCGTACTCTTAGCCGTACAACTCGACTACCCTATCGTACGAGTGAGTAATCTCTTTGAGTGTTGTTATCGGTGTACTGTAGCAGCAAGACGGCCGACGGTTTATCTATGGCGAGGTTTCAAAGGAGCTAAGGGGCTTCCGATATACCGAGAGGGTACTTGGAAGACAATCCATGCACGGTTCTGTCTAATGCGCTACTACTTGAAGGGGTACCCACAGGGGTTACAAGGGAGTCCAAAACATGTGACCACCTCTTGTATTTCTTGCGTGAATACCTCCCCAAATCCGCAGGTTTATGCGCTCAACGACAGATCCAGTGGTTTAGAGACGTCGGAACACGTCTCTAGCCAAAAAAAATAATTTGCTAAGAAATGGAGATCCCACATGCCCTGGAAAGAGCTCTGATACCACTTATTATGTTCTTAACCTGCAAGATGATACCAGAATACCAAATATGTGAAGAAATATACCCAGAACATAGAATAGCGAGTAACAACAGCAAGTATTTTATTATTCAAAAAGCAATGTTCACTTGCCTCTTCGAGGGGGCAACCTCCAATAGAGCAGAGCTCGATGACAAAATGAGACACGATGCTCCTCGCAGGGAGTCTTTATCCTTTATATATGACTCATACATGCAATACCATGGATCAATACCATGGTTTTTATTAATACCATCTATCAAATACCATAGCCCATTTGCAACTAACTGTGGTCCCGTCATTAAATACAGGTTAACCACTTACAATTATTAATATGGGCTTTATTGACTCTTTGGTATGACTCGATCCTACTACATAAATAAGGGGGTTAGGGTGGGACCCTAACATTGCTCCAAAACCGACCAAAAACCCTATTTCCACTCCAAAATGTGCTAACATAGCGAGCAATTCGTTGCACGGTGGGCTATATCATGTCGGCCATATCGCAAATCGCAATCGGAAAGTGTCACGGGCTCTTATGGAACGACAAAACATTGTGATTGCAATATTGTGGACCCACCGGGGATAATTAACTTCAACATATAAATCATGCGTCTGGAACCCATCGATCATTGCAATCGGCGAAGTTCAGCGACCAAAGGTTTTGTTAACACAAGAACACTATGATTATGGTATTGTGGAATCGTGGGGGTATTAAACTGTGTCATATAAAATTCTCGTGTTCGTGGTCTTATCGCTCATCGCAATCGGTAATCGGCTGCGGGCTCTTAACACAGCAACATATTGCAATGCGATATCGCAGACCCGCCTGGACATTAACTTATAACACAATAAAGTATCACGTCTGGGCAATCACAAATAACAACGAGGTTTTGGGTGCGATATGCGATTATTGTAAATCACAACCCAACCTGCCAGGCACTGATTCTTGTCCTGCATCCTTTGTTTTTCCCCGATATGTGATATGCTGGACCCAGTGGAAACTTGCCACATGGCGCTTCCCCATTCTCTGGGACCCTTGCCATGTCATCGAATCCTGCCACATAGACAAGTCAAACTTGAACTTTGACTTGCTATAACTTCTGCATACGAACTCGAATTTGAGTACTGCTCACATCATTAGATTCAGAATGGCGAGCTCTTCAATCTGAAGCTAAGTGTGACAAGATTCAGACACTCTGATTTTTTATCATAATTCCTAGCACCTGATTATAATGAGTCAACCTCCTATAACAAAAATAATAATTAAAGGAGACTAAAATTAAAACAAAGCAATCAAAAGGGATGGTAAAATTATTATTATTATTATTATTTATTTATTTATTTTTATTTTTTTACTCTGTTCCCTATATTTGGTTGACTTGGATTGTTTGTTTCTTATTAATGTTTACATTTTTAGATCTTTCTTAATTATTATTATTATTATAAATTACAATATTATTTATTCTTAAACTAGCCATTATATTAGTCGTTATAGGAATATTACTTTATCTTAATAATCATTATTAAAATATTATTATAAATTATAATATTATTATTCTTAAACTAAGTGTTATATTAGCCGTTATAGGAATATTATCATTATTAAAATATTAATTTTCATAAACTATCTGTTATATGATCTTTTGGTCTCTACATCGCCCTCTATTTAAGCATGTGACATGATCTGCATCTTCATCTGGTCTTGATGATGAACCACACTAGCTGGTTCGAATCGCGTCGACAAAATTTTTCTCCTATGTGATTTCTACGGAAAAGACTCTTCTTAAAGTAATTGTTGTTGAAGGTATTCAGAGTCACTAGATCAAGTGACCTTAACATATTCATGTTTCCATTCTATGGGCACGTTCTTTGCAAGGTGGACAGAAAAGAAGAATTCATTGTCAGATCTGAACTACCCATTCCACTGAAATATTAATCTATTGTTGAACACCATGCACCAAGCTCGTCCAATCATACATCGCCTTGGTAGATCCAAGAAAAATAAATTGATACAACATAAAAAATCACAACTGTACTGAACACACGGTGTAATTCTAACTCTAATAGTTTACCAAAGAATTTTCTAAACAAAATATGAGTAACTCTATTAGCTAACCATATTTTCACAAGAATCCAATTTTTGCAAGACGAAATTGAATTGACAGCCTTAACATAGAATCGGGCTTAGGAGGCTTACCATAGGAATTAAGCACTAGAAACCAATCGTTGTTATTGTATCCAATCAAAACCTTATGGATAGGGATCACCACAGTTGCTATGAGCTTAACTCCAAAAACATCATTTTCCTTAACAATGAACTCCTCTTTCTAAGCAAAATTAGCTAGGTCAACATGAAAATGCTCATTCTAGTGAGGATCTTGACTGTTGTTTATGACATGGGTTTGCACAGTTGTTTCCTCTCCAACTTGGATCAAAACCTAAGGATCATTGGTGATAATCTTATGATGATGTTGGAGGCGAAGAAACAATGACGCATGCAAAATTATTACACGATCAAGAAACAACAACACACTTCATTCCATGACGTCAAGGCGAAGAAACAACGATGTCAAAAATAAAAGTCTAATCGTTGGCATGGTAAAAAATCCTTGGAGGAAGGAAGATGAAAATGAAACTCTACATACATCCCAACATCGCGATTCAGATTACCACATCCTAAAAATATATTAGTTGGAGGAGGACGAAAATCAAAAGATTTATTGGTTGAATCTGCCCAACCAAACCCATCATAGGAACACCTTCAGTGTTAATATACTTGCTTGTATTGCAGAGTTTCATGTTAACATTGTGCTTCATCTTAAAAGTTGTCATATATATTATGGAGATAGGGGTTGTATATTTGTTTAGAGGGTTTTTTGTTTGCTACCAACTCCTTGGGCCTTAGATATTTAAATTAGAACTAAATTGCCTTAAACAACTAGACAATAGTAGGTTGATTGCTATGAGGTAGTAATGAGGGCTTTGGCATTTTCAATCTATGGTGATGAGGTGGTAGCGAGGGGTGAGGAGCTATAATTGTAGTAATAAGGAGGACAGGTTGCCACAAACTACATTGCAGTGAGCATCAATTGCAGGAGCAAAGCCTCTCAAAATAACTAGTACTAAAAAAAATTCAAAATAATTTTTTAATCCTCACAATTTGTATAAGAGAAATCTCATACTCAAGAAAATTATATGAATTCATATATTTTTTAAATAAGAAAACTAGATCTTTGGAATAGTATAAACTAGAAAATAAATTTATTTTTAAAAATGAATTTAATCAATACGACATTTTAATAAAATTTTAGTTATAGTTTAAAAGTTTACGTGAATAAATAGAAAGTCAACCTGGTTTGACCACAATGTGAAAATTGTAGTCCCTTTGGGGTGGGGACAAATAAAACTATTCATTAAGTGTTTGAAATGTAAATTCTACACTTTATCATGGGGATGGTAGTATAATTTCATAGTTCATTATAGAGGCTCATTATGTATGGTACTACACTTGTAGTATTTGTATTTTGAAGAGATTTTGCTGGTTACAAAAACATTTTTACCATATTATGGATTCATGATCCATAAATTGTCGTGTATTTTCCAATGAATAGTTCATCACAATAGATCTAATAAACATATATTGAAATTCGAAAATATATACCATGAGGCTTAATTTTCCTTAGATTTATGGATTTAGTAACTTATTGTTTTCCTGCTTAAGCACGCAATAGATAAAATAAGAAAAATAGAGAGAAGTGAAAAACAAACACTCACAAAACCACAATGACACAAGATATGGTCTGGGAAACCCTTATGAGAGAAAACCCAATTGGAAGGTGAGGTTGCTCTGCTCTCTCTTTTGCTAATAGAAATGGTGCAAATACAAAGGAGCGAGACTTATGGCCCATGGGCTACTGCATAATACAAACCGTTTTTGTTTTCTCTATCTCTATCCACTATTAACACTATGCTCAACTATGGAACAAAATGCACTCAAATAGAATGGAACCCCTTTTCCTCCTAGTTTCATGATTATATACAACCCGATAACTAACTAGTGGTTAAGTTCGACTCCTTCAACTCTTAACTAGACTTACAATATTGACCCTCATGGAGTCTTCTTCATCATTGACACATGACTATTCCTTTTTCCATGAGGAATGTGGCTAAGGTGGCATCCTCTCAAATCATGGTGGACAAAACAGGAAGGTCAACATCCTAGTGGTCTTTCTTGCATTGTTGGAAAGATATATAAGTGTAGAAAAACACAAGAAGGTTTGGCACAAGCTAGAGTTCTTGGAAACCAAAAAACTTCATTAAATGCCTCAAATTGCCTCAAATGGCATTTATGGGTATCATCCACCATCCATCACATCATCTTTAAGAGAAAATTCTAAGGTTTAAGCAGCGGAAGATCACATCGAGAATTAACAACAAGTTCTCCAACTCTTAAAGGATAACCTCACTCTGGCACGAAATTGAATGAAACAACATGCAAATCAACATCGTAGTGAAAGAAGTTTTGATGTAGGTGACTAGGTATTTTTACTGCTACAACCATATAAACAAATGTCTCTCAAGCAAGTTAAGAAGGATAATAAATTTGTTGAAAATAGCAACAAGAAATGCTAAATATAGAAGTGCTAAAATTAGCATTGCTATAAATAGCATTTTGGGATACATTCCAATTTTAGTTAGTCCCTGAACTAAAATTGAGAATTAAAATTCGAATTTGATCTTAGTAGATGTTTGAAAAATAATTAATTAATTCATCCTGAGTTAATTAGTTGGAGAAAATCAAACATGAAACATGCAACAGTTATCCCTTTGATTGAGGAATTTATCCATCAGTTAAGGAGATAAGGTTGAGTTGTAATTAGTTAGCTCAATTAATTGAGTTAAGTCCAGTTATATTAGTTACAACAGTTGGAGGAACTAATTGTGAGTTCAGTTAGTTAATGCATGCATGCATGTAACTACTGCACTTCAAATAACTGAATATTCTCTCATAAATAACTCATGCATGTCAGTTCAGTCAGAGACCCGGTTGAGATCATATGATGGGACAGTGTACTATCAGTTGTGAGAATATTCCCATGAGGATGTTTCTTGCATGCAGAAGGAATTCATTCCTCGGTGGATTGCGCAGTTAGATTAAAGATCAGAGAGTGTGTGTGAGGTAATTTCACACAAGTGGCAGCTTTTGGACCCCAAGAGAAACTACGCAAGGAAATAGAAGGCTTGGAGGATTGAAGGAATACATATGTTGTGTCTATTCAGTCCGTGAGTTGTATTGAGGGATTGTACTGAGAGCTGGATAGCTTTTGAGTTAAAGCTTTGTGTAATCTTTGATATGTTTCCACTTGTTTGATATATAAATAGAGGGGTTTTTAGCTAAGGCTTTCCCCAGGCTATTCTTCTGTGTTCATGTGCGATTGAATTCTCACTCTGTTATATTTGTTCTTAATTGATCGTGCTTAAATTGATAAAGCTTCTGCAAGTTTTGTTTGTAGAAGTAGATCTAGTATATTGCTTTAGTACATTGCATTATCAGGTGATCTACAGTGGGAAATTCTACATGGTATCAAAGCAAAGGTGATCAAAGCGAAGAAAAGTATACAAAGAAGGGAGAAGTTCCAAGTGTGATGTTCCTTATTATAGAATTCGAATTCTTATCACATCTCAATTTCACCAATGGCATTCAACAGTGTAAGACTTGAGTATGCCCTTGATGGCAGCTCGAATTATATAGCCTGGAAGGATCGTATGGAAGCAGTATTAGAGGACAACGGTGTAAAAGACTTCATTGGTCAAGAAGTCCCCAAGCCAGTAGCAGCTAATGCCCAAGAATTGACAGAATGGAAGAAATTTGTGGCTAGAGCAAGGAGAATCCTTCTGGAGGAGTTCGAGACCACATAGTCTCGAGTCTCCATGGGAAGGAGACACCATTTTCAATGTGGAAAACATTGAAAGAACTATATCATAACAGTAGTGATCAAAGGAAGCTAGCGCTAAAAGACAAGCTTCAGAAAATCAAGTGTGAAAAGGGCGACACAATCTCTACATATCTAAAATTGCTCACCACCTGCAGGGATGAGCTTGGAAGTGTAGGGATCATGGTAGTTGATGACGACATGGTGAGTCTTTCTCTCCTCGGTCTTCCTAAGAGCTGGCATAGTTACCAAGGCTCAGTAAATGGAAGAGAGAAACTGTCAAATTGGGAACGACTTTGGTCGGATATTATGTAGGAGGAGATAAGAAGAAGCACCAAAGATGGATCTTCATCAAAACACGGTGATGAAGAAAATCTAGCCTTAGCAAGTAAGGCAAGGAAATGGAAAGGGAAGGCATCCCATTCCAAATTCAGTTCTTCTCATGGTGGGAAGAAGATTGAAAAATCGAAAGTGCGATGCTTTCATTGTCATGAGGTGGGCCATTATGCTACGAATTGTCCACAGAAGAAATCCAAGAAGGGATCCTCGAAGGGATCAGATGGTGAGGCACTTGCCTCATAGTTCTAATATGATTTCTCTCTCATCACATGCATGGTTTCATCCATGGTGGGATGTGTTTGGTACCTAGACAATGGAGCTTCATTCCACACGACCAATGACAATAATTTTTTCAGTACCTTGGAGGAGAAGGATCTCCAGATGGGGATTGATATGGGATCTTCAGGTGAAGGTACGGTTGTGTTTTAGAGGAAGCATGGAGCTCCTCTCACCTTGACTGCTGTAATGTATGTATCGGGTTTGAAGAAGAATCTTGTGTCCATCACTATGCTAGAAGACAAAGGCTATGATGTATTCTTTAGTAAAGGAAAGGTATTCTTGAGGCATATCGGCACTGGACAAACCCAGAGGATTGGTATTCGAGTTAAGAATCTCTACAAGATGGAGGTAGATAATTGTGCTGCATTGAGTTCCAAGGTAGAGTTGGTGCAGAGCCAAGATGTTGGAGAGCTATGGCATAGAATATTGGGCCACTTGCACCATGGAGCCTTAAATATCATGCAGCATATTTCTACCGGACTTTCCAAGGGAAAACTGGAGCAAACAGAGACATGCAAAGGTTGTACCTTGGGTAAGTATGTGAAATCTTCCTTTCAAGATCGAGACAGTAGAGCTGGAGCAATCCTAGAGCGAGTTCACACATATGTGTGTGGACCATTCTCTACAGCCTCCACCACTAAACAAAGGTACTATGTTATTTTTATTGATGATTTTTCTCGTATATGTTGGATCTACTTTATGCAGAAGAAGGACTAGACCTTCTCAAGGTTTTGTGAGTTTAAAGCATTGGCATAGAAAGAATCTAGAAAGAAAATAAGGGCCTTGCATAGCAACAATGGTGGAGAGTATGTCTCCCAATAGTTTAAGGACTTCTGCACAATAGAAGGAATTAAACGGGAGTTGACAACACCCCATAACCCACAGCAGAATGGGGTGGCCAAAAGGAAGAACAAATCGATTGTGGGGGCAGCTCGAGCAATGTTGCATGACCAAAGCCTACCACTTCATTTATGGGCTGAGGCATGCAATACAACAGTATACTTGTAGAACAGAAGCTCGCACCACATACTGGGGATGAAGACACCAATGGAAGCCTTTTCCGAGAAGCGACAAGATGTGAGTCACTTCAGGATCTTTGGATCATTGGTTTATTGCCATGTGACCAAAGATGTCCGAAAGAAGCTAGATCCAACAACTGAGTTGGGAATACTTGTGGGGTACACTGATACACCCCACAACTATTGGGTGTTCCTGCCTACCAATTAGAGGACAATGGTAACCAAAGATCTAAAGTTCGACGAGTAGAAAGCCATGTGAGTATCACTTGAGAGGGAGCTCAGATTGATGTGGAGCGACTGCATGCAAAGGATCCGGGAGTGGAGACTTCAACTTATGCTGAGTCTTCCAAATATGGGCGGAAATGCTCAAGGGAAGTTGACAGGTTGATGATGGATGCGCGAGAGAATGTGGGACAACCATCTTCTCAGTGCAGACAGAGGAGGTCACCCTAGCAGTACACTAGTTACATGGCCCTGGTTGGGGGAGTGTGTAGAGTCCAAACCTTCTTCATTCGAGGAAGCAGTGCAGAAACCAGTCTGGGTTGATGCTATGGTGGAGGAGTATGACTCCATCGTTCAAAACTGTGTTTGGGATGTTATCCCAAGACCTCAGGACAAGTTAGTAGTGAGTTCCTGATGGCTTTACAAGGTAAAGCAGGTAGTTGGTGGCAGTGTTGAGAAACATAAGGCAAGGTTTGTTGCCCGTGGTTTCTCACGGGTCGAGGGGATTGACTACGATGAGACCTTTGCTGCTGTAGAAAGTTATTCATCTATCAGATCAATGTTGGCACTATTAGCTCAGATGGGTTGGAAGATACATCATATGGATGTAAAGACTATGTTCCTCAATGGCACAATTGAGGAAGAGGTGTACATTGAGCAGCTGGAAGGATTTAAGGCCTTTGATTGTGAGTCGCATGTGTGCTGACTTAAGAGGGCTTTGTACGGGCTTAAGCAAGCACCTTGTGCTTGGTACACTAGGATCAATAGCTATTTCACCGGGTTGGGCTTCACCAAGAGTGATGCAGACATGAACCTTTACCACATCATGGTAGAAGGTAAGCCATTGATCATTATTCTTTATGTGGATGATCTGATATTGACAGGTGATGATCAATTGATCAAATCTTGCAAGGAGGATCTTGCAAGAGAGTTTGAGATGAAGGACATGGGCCTTATGCACTACTTTCTAGGCATGGAAGTGTGGCAGAAGGATGGGGAAGTGTTTGTATCTCAAGGCAAGTATGCCAATGAGATACTTAGGCTCTTCCACATGGAGAAGTGCAAGCCCATGCAGACTCCTCTAGCTGGTAACTGGAGGAAGGAGGATGCTAATTCAGGTGAGGTAGTAGCTGCTACTGTTTATAGGCAGCTTATGGGTTCATTAATGTATCTAGTGAACACACAACCAGATTTATGCTTTGCTGTGAACCAGCTAAGCCAATCTATGGTTCAGCCTACCAAGTTGTTTTGGAAGGAAGCAAAGCATGTGCTGAGATACCTCAGAGGCACATCTCAGTATGGATTTTGGTACAGACGGACAAAGGGAGTGAAGCTTCAGGGCTTCACAGATGCAGATTGGGCAGGGAGTCCATCAGACCGGAAGAGCACTTCAAGAGGAATCTTCAACCTTGGTTCAGCTGCAGTTTCTTGGTACAGGAGGAAATAGAGGACAATTGCACTTAGCTCAGTAGAGGCTAAATACATGGTTGCTAGTCATGCAGCAAGTGAGGCCATTTGGATGCGGAAGATTCTAGTCAAATTGTTTGGTCAGAGGATGGATCCAATAGTGATCTATTGTGATAATTAGATTTGTATCAAACTCTCTAAGAATCCAGTATTTCATGATAGATCCAAGCACATCGATATCCGGCATCATCATCTTCGAGACTGTGTGGTAAAGAGGATCATGTTGTTGTTGTATGTTTCGACCGAGGAATAGGATGCAGATATTTTGGCTAAGGCATTGTCAAAATGCAAGTTTGAGTTCCACAGAGAAAGGATTGGGGTGACAGATAATCCCTTTCTTGTTGAGAGGGAGTGTTGAAAATAACAACAAGAAATGCTAAATATAGAAGTGCTAAAATTAGCATTGCTATAAATAGCATTTCGGGATACATTCCAATTTTAGTTAGTTCCTGAACTAAAATTGAGAATTAAAATTTGAATTTGATATTAGCAGTTGTTTGAAAAATAATTAATTAATTCATCCTGAGTTAATTAGTTGGAGAAAATCAAACATAAAGTCTATGTGGAGACATGCAACAATTATCCCTTTGATTGAGGAAGTTATCCATCAATTAAGGAGATAAGGTTGAGTTGTAATTAGTTAGCTCAGTTAACTGAGTTAAGTCCAGTTAGATTGGTTCCAACAGTTGGAGGAGGAACTAATTGTGAGTTGAGTTAGTTAATGCATGCATGCATGTAACTACTGCACTTCAGATAACTAAATATTCTCTCATAAATAACTCATCCATGTTAGTTCAGCTAGAGACCCAGTTGAGGTCAGATGATGGGACAGTGTACTATCAGTTGCAGGAATATTCCCATGAGGATAT
Source organism: Pinus taeda (assembly GCA_000404065.3). Taxonomy (NCBI): domain Eukaryota; kingdom Viridiplantae; phylum Streptophyta; class Pinopsida; order Pinales; family Pinaceae; genus Pinus; species Pinus taeda. The sequence goes on from APFE031122568.1 coordinate 131,078, forward strand.
TTCTTGCATGCAAAAGGAATTCATTCCTTGGTGGATTGTGCAGTTAGATCAAAGGTCAGAGAGTGTGTGTGAGGTAATTTCACATGGGTGGCAACTTCTGGACCCCAAGAGAAATTGCGCAAGGAAATAGGAGGCTTGGAGGATTGAAGAAAGACATATGTTGTGTATATTCAGTCTGTGAGCTATATTGAGGGATTGTACTAAGAGTTGGATAGCTTTTGAGCTAAATCTTTGTGTAATCTCTGATATGTTTCCACTTGTTTGATATACAGATAGAGGGTTTTTTAGCTGAGGCTTTCCCCAGGTTATTCTTTTGTGTTCATGTGTGATTGAATTCTCATTCTCTGTTACATGTGTTCTTAATTGATTATGCTCAAATTGATAAAGCTTCCGCAAGTTTTGTTTGTAGAAGTAGATCTAGTATATTGCTTTAGTACATTGCATTATCAGGTGATCTACAGTGGGAAATTATACAAAATTGTCACCCAAGTACTACGGTCCTTACAAGGTGTTGCAAAAGATTGGTAATATGGCATACAGATTTCAATGGCACACAACTATGAGGCACTCATTCTCAATGACCCAGATTTCTCCAACCTTTGCCATTGGTCTTGACTCCTCACCATGTGATCCTATAGGGAGCCACTCCCTTAACCACAGAAAATGAATCCTCAGCCCGACTCTTCAACTATTGGTTATAGCGCCTTGTCACACAATTTTTATGCTTGAACTGGTTTTTACTCCTCTGAACCCTGGACTTCCAGCCTCATGGGACTTGGTTATGTGTATAATTGGGACTTTTCCTGCCCTTATCCCTTGGTTACAGGATCATTCAAATGCACATTCTGTTGCCTCTGTTAAGCTCATGTGAGTCTTGGCCCATTCCAGACTTATGTACCTACATATGTATTATGTTATCCTTCCTGAGCTTTAATAGGGCTCGACCCAAATCCATTCATTATGTGTGTAAACACACACACACACACACACATCATAATAAAATATATTGTATACATTCAAATATCTCTCTCGAAGCTTTGCAAGGACTCAACCCAGACCTCTCTCTCTCTCTCTCTCTCTCTCTCTCTCTCTCTCTCTCTTCATATGTAATTTAAACACAAGCCAAACCTACACACACAAAAAACACATATATATTGATCCAGGTGGATATTGGTGGCCACCTACCAAATCCACTTGGACCCCCACCATTGTTTCTTTAAGCTCTTCAGTTTCCTAAATTGTAGCACAGTTTACTATTTTTAGCAGTTTTTCAGGTCCTGAACTTCCGGAGCTGTTTTGAGGCCCTAAACGGCGTTTTTTGGGAAATCTGGGGGCAACATGGATCTATGGACTGGTGTTGCCCTACCCAAAGTAGCAGTTCTTGGATAGATCTTTCTAACGAGCTATTGTACGCGTCAAACGGAGATCGTATGCCAAAGTTACGACCCTGGGAAGTTGATGTACCAATTTACCCAAACGGGGCCCACAGTTTG
>APFE031122568.1:151396-163984 GCA_000404065.3 Pinus taeda
AAGCCTCTAGCATATCTCCTTCCAAGACCCACTCCATGATGCCATAACTAAGGGATGAACATCAAATCACAAGGAAACAAGGGTTTCCTGTACAAATGGGGGAAGTGCAGAAGGCACAAGGGTCTTCAGACCTGATCAGGGGGAAAATCTTAGTATAATAACCTTTCTCTCTCTTCTCTCCTCCCTTAGGCCTTCCCTTTGATGTCTTTTTATACCAATTCCAAAGTAGTTTTTAAGTTAGGAATTGGTTGGGAACAGTTGAGGCCACGGGCACTAACAGGTGATTAGCAGGTAAAACCCGCGATCTCCGCCCGAAAATAAGGAGTTTTATATTTTTTTAAGTGTTTTAATACATATATGCGGGTTGGGTATATGCCTACCCGCGTATACACGCGTTTAACTCGGGGCAATGTCACGTACAGGGAATAAAACACTATTTTTTAAATTTGGGACTAGGTCTGGAAGGAGGGGTTTCCCTAGGCCATGAGTGCAGCATCACAAACCATAATAGTGAGATTTGGAGCTATAACAGTATCCTGTACAACTTATTTCCCAAAGTAACAATAAAAGTCGTGGCCTTGATTCATACACAACATGTTGCTTCCACAAGTATCGTTTTCCTAATAATACATCACAAACATCCAGGGGAGCAACATCACACAATACCTCATCCGCAAAGGGCTTGATGTTTTATGGAAGGTGACATCGTTGGCTTACACGAAGATCTCGTCCTTGGTGAAGCCACCCGATGGTGTACGGTTGTGGATGTGATGTGGTCGGTAGACCCAACTGCTTCACGACCTATGAAGAAATGAGGTTCTTTTGGCTCCCATTGTCGACAATGAACTGTATCTGGGAGCCCTTTACCCACACCTAGGAGGCGAAGAGATGCTCCTCCTCCTCTTAATCTTCAGGTTCCTCCTTATGGATCTTCGTGGTGGCAACGGTGGCATTGGGCTCCGCATTGATAATATACTTACCTTTGTCATTCCCCTTGTTGGGTTCTGACTCGGAGTCAGAACATGCATCTAATTCTGAAACCCTTAGCTCGGCCATCAGTGACTACTTGGCCCGACACTCACTTGTGTTGTGAGTGGAGCTCTTCTGGAACTCACACCACTTTCCCGTGTCCTTTTTCGGCTTCGCAACAATTTTCTTTACTTGCAGCTTTGGTGAGTTGTCTTGGGCCGCCCCGCCTTGGCTTTGTCCTTTGTTCTGTGGATTGGGGGCACCTTTCCCTTACTTCAGATTCGCAGAACCAAAGTCTCGCTTCTTCTGTTTAAACTTTTTCTCGACCTTGACAACATACCGGTATGTCGTGCCAAGCGAGGAGATGTTCAGGAATTCTATTTCTTCCTAGATGTACTTGTGCAGGCAACTATGGTATTTGAGTACCAAATGCTGCTCTAAATCCTTGATACCCAACTTTGTATGAAAGGTATGGAAAATATTGGTAAACTTTGGTACATCTTGGTCCCTTCCCTGCCATAGAGTGGTCCACTTTATGTATTGATCCTCATAGCTTCCGACAGGGTAGTATTGCTCCTTGAAGGCAATCTGGAATGAATTCCAAGTGGGTGTAGCTGAAAGTAGTGAGACCGTATTTTCATGCTTCTACTTGCAGTAGGTTTCCCACCAGTCCTTGATATGGGGGGCTGCTTTGAGAAGAGCGAAAATAATCTTTTCCCGGCTTGAAAAATCATGAACAGAAAAATACCCTTATAGCAGATTTAACCATTTATCTATGGCATCTGCGTCAATTTGACCCTCGAAGATGGGTATTTCAAAATTAACTTGTAACTTAAAGGGTGTGACGTTTCCAGAGTAGTTGTTGGAAGCCGATGCATCGCCTCTGGGTAGCTACTGAAGGATCTGGGCAAAGTTGTCCATCATCGCGTTCCTTTGCTGCTTGAGGGCTTCTTCGAGAAATATTTTGATAGTATCTCCTGCCCCCTCGTCTTTCTTTTCATCCGCCATGGGAGGCCGTCAAGATTTGCAAGGCTAGTCTTCCAAAGGTTCGACCAGTTCAAGCCCTAACTCCTTATATCCCGATCTTGTTGGGGACATGCAAAGAAAAACGAAGAAAAAGCATACCGCTCTGATACCACTGATCCGAATTTAAATAGGAACACAACAAACCACATAGATAACCATAAACACAAACATGCAATAGAAATAATACTTCATTTCATTACTGTAAAATACTGAAATATGCTTACAAACAGAAATGTATATAAACCAACTAAGACAATGGTAGCTTATCTCTGAGAAGAGATCTGGCGTCTACATGCCTCTGAACTGTGTTACAATGAGGCTCGAAGGCCTATTTATTGTTGAGAAACAATGGAAAACCTTAAACATCCAAAAACCTAACCCTAGAAGATGAAATGCCAAACTGTGGGCCCCGTTTGGGTAAATTGGCACATCAACTTCCCGGGGTCATAACTTTGGCATACAATCTTCGTTTGACATGCACAATATCTTGTTAGAAAGATCTACTCGAGAACTACAACTTTGGGAGGAGCAACATCGATCCATGGACCCTTGTTGCTCCCAATTTTCCTAAAAAAACATCGTTTAGGGCCTCAAAATGGCTCTAGAAGTTGAGGACCCGAAAAACTGCTAAAAATAGTAAACTATGCTACAATTAAGGAAACTGAAAAGATGAAACAAACAATGGTGGGGGTCTAAGTGGACTTGGCGGGTGGCCACAAATATCCACTTGGATCACTGCTAGTCCTAGCTATAGTACATGACACATGGAGAACAAGGTGTCCATCCTCACTCCATCTCAATATGGGAGGAGATATCCATAAGGCCCAAGATTGTCTTGAAAATTCTCATGCTTCCCCTTAGGAAGGGACTTTTTCAATACATCAACTCTTGTTCGTCAGTGGAGATATATTGTAGCTTCACGAATCCATCCTACACCATTCTCCAAATGTAGTGATAATTATTCATAATGTGCTTCTACCATGCATGAAAGACCAGGTTCTCTGACAAATTTATGCAACTTTGTTTATCACAACATATTATGGTTGAATCCAATACTCCTTAAAAAAAAAAACAATTTACAAAGCAAAAAAGCTTCATGACTAACTTCACTGGATTCCATATATTCAACTTTCAGAATACTTAATACAAATGAATCCTATTTTATACTCATACAAGAAACCATAGCGGATCCCAGACAAAAACAAGCATCATTAGTACTTTTTCCTTCATGAGCATTGCTTTCCCAATCAAAATCAGTGTGACCTAATAATCAAATAGCACTCCCTGAAACATATCTCAAAAAATGACATATGGTTCCATGGAGATATCTCAAGATGTGTTTTGATGTTATCAAATCTCATGTTTGAGCTCCATTTGAAACATAATTAGAGTATTTACAACAAAACATATATTTGGTCGAGTGTTTACTAGATACATGAGAGAACCAATTAGTTGTTGGTATGATGATTGATCAACAAGATTTGAATTTGAACTTCTCAACTTCTTCAAGTTGGTAACCACTGGTGTTTCCATTGGTTTACAATCCATCATCCTAAATTTAGGTAGAATATTTATCACATATTTTCCTTTACCAAGAATGATTTTGTTGGGTTTCTTCCAAACTTCAATTCCTAGGTAATAGTGCATTAATCCAAGATCCTTCATGTCAAATTCAATCACTAGTTCCTTCTTGCATTGACGAATAAGATGCTCCACACCTATTATTAATAATTCATCTACATATATTAATACGATCATTGGTCCATTCTTTACTACCTTGATGTAGAGATTCAAATATACAATACTTTTGACAAAACCAAGCCTTATTAAATAGACATCCATACGAGCATACCAAGCTATAGGAGCTTTTTTTAAGCCATATAGAGCTTTATATAACCTACAAACATGGTATTTCTTCCCATGGACTTCAAAACCTTCCATTCATTCAATGTAAGCTTCTTCATCAATTGTGCCATTGAGAAAAGTGGTCTTTGCATCCATTCGGTGTATATTCCATCCAATAAAAGTTGCAATAGATATAAGAGATCTAATTGTTGTGTATCTGGTTATAGGAGTAAAATTTTCATCATAGTCAATTCCCTCAATTCTCTCTTGTTGACAGAATCATCTAGCCACAAATATTGTCTTATATTTGTCGATGCTCCCATCAGCAGCATGCTTAATCTTATAGACCCACTTGGAAGTTACAACAGATTTACCCTTTGGTCTAGGAATGATTTCCCAAACATCATTCTTCATTATTGATTGATATTCTTCCATCATTGCATTCTTCTGTACTTTTTGTGCAACGAACTTTTCATAAGTAGAAGGTTCTTATTGAAAAATGTAGCAAGAAATTCTTAATTTAATTTTTCCTTGATTAAATTGAGAAAATTCAAATTTCCACATCAATAGACAACTTGGATGCAGTTAACTTGTGTGACATGGCTTTTGTCACTTAGTTTACTCAGTAAATTGACTTGGAGGGCTTAGGATGAAGTTAACTTGTGTGACATGGCTTGTGTCACCCAGTTTACTTTGTAAATTCAAGTTGGAGGAGTTAGAATTTAGTTCAACATGTGTGATTGCTAATTTGCAGCAATCAAGGTTAGTTATCTCAGGTTGTTTTCAGTTAAACTAGTTCCAACTTTTGGAGGAACTAGTGGAGGTTCAGTTGTTGAGTGGAACTTCAGTCAAAATCAGTGATCATCTAGTTAACTGATAAATATCCCCAAAATAGCTATTGCATGTAGAGAATTTGAGTTCCCCAAACTTGGTGGAGATTCCAAGATAGTGTAACATTAGTTGTAGACTAGTCTTGAGTGTAGAGGTGTTGCATGCAATCAAATGATCAACCTAAGGAATTGTGAAATCCATTTTGGAGAAATTCCTAAATAATAAGGACCTAATTTCTCAAGGAACAATGTAACGAAATATGAGCTCAAGCAGAGACATAAATTGACTAAGCCTGGGTCAGAGCTTCTCAGTGAGCAGAGAGATAAGTTATGCACTTGCAGGTTGTGCTCAGTTGAACAAAGTAATTGTAATACATCTCTATTCATCATATTAATGCAAGCAAGCATTAGGGTCTTTAGTAGTTTGCTTTCCCCAAGGAAAATACTATTTTCATGTATGTGATTTCTTATTGCATCTTTGACATTTTTATTCTAGATTGTGAAATACTTTCCACACAACAGTACAGTAGATTTGTGTCTTGTGATTTCGATTAAAATTTCATGAGCAGTTACGAATATACATCATAAATTTTACATGGTATCAGAGCAAGATTCAAATTAGAGCATTAATTTCAAATTTGTTTCTCAGGAGGTTCAAATTTGGAGCTCAATGCAGCAGGATCTCTTCAGATTTGAGAAGATGGCCTTCAAATAATTGAGGCTAGAGTATGCCTTGGAAGGCACCTCTAATTTTGTTGCATGGAAGGATTGCATGGAGGTGGTATTGGATGACAATGGATTGCTATAATACATCAAGGCAAATGTTGAAAAACCACAAACATTGTAGAAATTCCTTGTAGATTCAAACTGCTAATTGTAATTTACTAAAATAATAGACTTGAATATACTCTAATGATAAGCGGAAACAATTAATCGATTGAAAAATCATGAAGCATACAAGATAAATAATTCAATCAACACATTACACAACGCTTTCCTAGGGAAAGCCGCATCTAAAAACCATTGTTATCTGTATATTGCATTAGCCAGACTATATGAGAAGATTACAATGCTTTGCTCAAACCCGAGCAACCTCTACACTATCTATATCTATCCCACAACTTCCTAGATAAGCCTAGGCCAATACTTAACAAATTTTATGCTTGCCCAAGTCCCTATTTCCTTGCATTGTTTCCTTGGGAATTAGCCCCTATTAATTAGGGAAATTCCTCAATTGGAATTGTGCAATCCATCATAGGCCTTCCTCTTACTGCATGCACCACCTATAAAATTTGGATGATTATACCACTAATAGTACATTTCCCTTGAGCTCCAATATCAACTCAGTAACTCTTAGATCTAACATGCATGATTTATTTATGGCTAAATCATCAATTAACTAGTTGAACACATGAAGCAACACCCTGGTATTAGACCTCCTACTAGTTCCTCCATTAGTTGGACTAGTTTAACCGACTTTAACTCAATTAATTACAACTCAAAATAAACTCAACCAGGGCTCCTATAAAGTAAGAGACACTATACATGACTCAAATTAAACTCTCAACTTGAATTAACTGAATGAACTAAGTAAAATTAACTTGGTAACTCGTACAAGTTGTCTTGTGATGTGGAATTACAATTTCTTCTCCTAATTTAATTTAAGTGAAAATTAAATAAATAATTTTCTTGTTGCATTTTCAACACTCCCTCTCAACAAGAAAGGGATTATCAGATACCCCAATATTCCCTCTATGGAACTCGAATTTACCTCTTGATAGTGCCTTAGTCAAGATGTCTGCATCTTATTCCTCTATAGGAATGTATTCCAGCAACATGATTCTCCTCTGCACACAATCTCATAGATGATGATACTAGATGTCGATATGCTTGGACCAATCATGAAAAACTGGATTCTCAGAGAGTTTGATACAACTCTCGTTGTCACATTAAATCATTGTAGGATCCATACACTAACCAACTAACCCAACGAGGAGCTTCCTCATCCAGATAGCCTCACAAGTTGCTTGACTAGAAGCCATGTACTATGCTTCTATTAAATTGAGTGCAACTGATCTCTACTTCCTGTTGTACCAAGAAATTGTTGCTGACCCAATGCTGAAGATTTCCCCTTATGTGTTTTTCCTATCTGATGGACTCCCTTCCCAATATGCATATGTGAAGCCTTGAAGCTTCACTCCCTCTGTCTGTATGTACCAAAGACCAAAATGAGTGGTGCCTCTGAGGTATCTAAACACATGTATAGCTATCTTCCAATAGATTTTGGTTGGCCTAACCATTGTTTGACTAAGTTGGATAATTTTAAAACACATGTCCGGTCGTGTGTTCACCAAGTACATAAGTGAACCCACAGGCTTCCTGTAAATAATAGCCTCCACCAATTCACCAAAAGTAGCATCTTCCTTCCTCAATTCCCTGCTATAGGAGTCTCCATGGATTTGTTTCTCTCCATGTGGAATTTCTTCAGTATCTCATTGCCATACTTTCCCTGAGAGACAAACAATTCTCCATATCCTTACCATACTCCCATACCAAGGAAATAATGCATGAGCCCTAGGTCCTTCATCTTGAATTCTCTTGTAAGATCTTGTTTGCAATATTTGACCAACTTGTCATCACCTGTTAGAATTAAATCATCGACATATAATACTATAATCAATAATTTACCTTCAACCATAATATGGTAAAGGTTTTCATCTGCTTCACTTTTGGTGAATCCCAATGTAGTGAAATAATTGTTGATCTTGGTGTACCGAGCACGGGATGCTTGTTTCAATCCATTTAACACTTACCTGAGTTTGCACACATGCGACTCTTTGTTGAAGGTTTCAAATCCTTTGGAGTGATCTATGTACACCTCTTCTTCAATCACCGCATTGAGGAAGGTTGTCTTTACATCCATCTGATGTATCTTCCATCCCATCTGTGCTGAAGGTGCTAGAATAAATATCATTGAAGAGTACCTTGCTACTGGAGCAAAGGTCTCCTCGTAATCAATTCCCTCCACCTGAGAGAACCCCGTGGCCACAAATATGGCCTTGTCTTGACACTCCCATTTGCTGCTTGCTTCACCTTGTAGATCCACCTGAAACCTACCACTGACTTGTCCTCTAGCCTTGGGACAGTGTCCCAAGCACTATTCTTGACAATGGAGTCATAGTCCTCTACTATGGCATCAACCCATACTGGTTGTTGCATTACTTTCTCGAATGAGGATGGCTCAGTCTCTACACTCTAACTCATCAGATCCATGTAGCAAGTGTATCGATCTGGTGACCTCCTCTGCCTACATTGTGATGTGGGTGCTCCCACATTATCTCTAGCATCAAGCATCAATCTGTCAGCTGCTCCGGTGTGCTTCCTTCTATCTCTGGATGTCTTTGCATGAGTGGGTTCTTCCACTCTCTACTCCTCTGCATATGGCTTCTCCACATCACCCCGAGGCTCTTCCTTTGGAGCTAAAATCTCCTCATATGCATGCAATTGAAACTCCCTCTCAAGGGAACATCTCATGGACGTATCTTCATCGAACTTCACATCTTTATGAACAAATTTCATCCTGTGAGATGTCAGGTACACCTGATAGTTGTGAGGTGTATCAATGTACCCCACAAATATGCCCAACTTAATTGTTGGCTCTAGATTTTTCCTTGCATCCTTGGTAACATATTGTAAACTGATGAACCAAAGATCCTAAAGTGTGACACATCTGGTTTCTTCCCTGAAAAAACTTCTTCTTGTGCACTCATCCCGGGAATCCGATGAGGACTCATGTTCTGGACATATACCGTTGTGTTTCATTCTTCAGCTAATGGTAGGCCCTGATCATGTAACATCGCTCATGCAACTACCACAATACTTTTGTTCTTCCTTTCAAAAACCCCTTTTTGTTGTGGGTTATGTGGTGTTATTAACTCCTATCAAATGCCTTTTGATGCATAGAATTTCTTGACTTCATTTGACACATATTCTCCATCATTATCGCTCCTAAGAGCCTTCACATTCCTGCCAGTGTATTCCTCGACAAGTGCTTTAAATTCACAAAATTTATAGAACGTATGATATTTTTTCTGCATGAAGGAAATCTAGCACTTACATGAGAAATCATCTACAAATATTACATAATACATGTTCTTAGCTGTGGAGGTTATCGAGAACGGTCCACACACATTTGAGTGAACTATTTCAAGGATCGTTTGCGCTTGAATGTCGTTATCATGAAAGGTGGCATTAGTGTACTTCCCCAGTGTACACCCTTTGCATGTATCTCACTACTCTAGTGCACCCTTGGGAAGTCCTGTAGAAATCTATTACATTATCTTTAAGGCTCCATGGTGCAAATGGCCCAATCTTCTATGACATAATTCATCGATGTCTCAGCTCTGCACCTTCTCTGCTTTCGTGCTCAAAGTAGCACAACCTTCTACATCCAATTTGTAGAGGTTCTTTACCTAAACCCTAATCCACTTCACTTGTCTTGTGGCTATGTGACGAAGGAAATCCTTTCCTTTGCTAAATATCACACTGCAACCACGGTCTTCAAACATAGCAGCTGAAACCAAATTCTTCTTTAGACCCAAAACATACATGACATATTTTAATGTGAGAGGAGAACCATACTCCCTATGAAAAGTAATAGTATTGATGTCGGTGACGTTATACCTTCCATCATCTCCCATCTTGATGTGCACCTAGAGGTCCTTCTCCTCCAAGTCATTGAAAAAATTCTTGTTTCTAGTCATATGGAGTGAGGCTCCACTATCCAGATACCACACACTACCCATCACCGATGTCACCATGCATGCAATGAGGGTGAAATCCAACTTGAATTCTGAAGCAAGAGATTCACCTCCCTCTCCTAATAAGGGCTTCTTACCTACCTTCTTATGCAAACACTTCATGGCATAATGTCCCAGCTCATGACAATGAAAACATTTAATATTTGACAAGTTAATCTTTGACAAGTCCTTTTTCTTGCCACCCTAATTAGAATCCCCTTTGGATTGGGATTTCTACCCTTTTGATTTCTTTGCCTTTCCATCCAAGGCACAATTCTCCTCATCATCATGCTTAGATGGTGTTCCATCTATGGTGTTCTTCCTTATCTATTCTTGAACCAAGTCGGACCATAAACGCTCCCACTTAGGTAGATGCTCCCTCCCATTTACTGAATCTTGGTAGCTGTGCCAACTCTTGGGAAGGCCTAGAAGTGTTAGGTTACACATATCATCTCAACAACTCTAATACCAACACTCCCAATCTCATCCCGACATTGGATGAACCTACTCAAGTACTATGGTATTATGTCGCCCTTCTCCATCTTGATGTTCTAAAGCTTGTCCTTAAGTGCCAACTTCCCATGGTCACTATTGTTTTGTAACTTTTTTTTCAAAGCTCGCCACATTGCATATGGTGTATCCTTCCCATGGAGGTTTGAGACTATTAGGTCCCTATAATACTAGTGATTCCCCCATTATTATTGTCATTGTATCCCTTATTGTCCCCATATTGTTATTATTATGCCCCATAGAAGCCCACTATTGTTATCTTCGTGCCCTTATATTATTATTGTTAGGTCAACGTTGGTTATATTGTGACCCCTTAGACTCCTATATATAGAAAGGAGGTTTTTTCATTTGTATCATCCAAGAATTGTTCATTTGTGTAATGTAAAGGAGGTTTCCCCCTCGAAGAGGCTGATTTTAAGTCGTTTATCTATCTTTTATACCTTTTTGTGAGCTGGTTTCATAACATTTCATATCAGAGCTTGGATTCTAGGGTTTCGCTGCTCCAAACAAGTCATCGTGGCATTTTCGCTATAACTTTTTTATGCGACGTTTCAGAAGCGAGAAAAAACAAAAAAACAAAAAACAAAAAAAACAAAAAACAAAAATACAAAAAAACAAAAACAAAAACAAAAAAACAAAAACGAAAACAAAAAAACAAAAACAAAAACAAAAAACAAAAAACAAAAAACAAAAACGAAAACAAAAAAACAAAAACAAAAACAAAAAACAAAAAACATTTGAGTCGAAATCTTTCTGAACTGCGGATCCAAATTTCAGATCTTGTCTCGCTATATTTTCGGAGATATGATCCAAGGAAGTTAGGGTTTTTGCAGGATCCTGAATTATATCTCAAACTGGTGACCTAGGGAAAATCATCATAACTTTTTTTTTCTGAGCATCAGATTGAAATTTCATCACAAGTTATAGAAAGAGGACGGACTGTGTTTTTCTGTGTATCAGTTTCAGATCCTACGTTCAAAATAGTGACACGTGGCACTTCGTACAAGCTCTCTCTATTGAACCAGTCTATAATCATGTCATCGTGGGAGATTTGGCATAACTCTTCATTGGAAAATCCAACCTTGATTAGACTTGTGAGGTTAGAAATCATACTCAGAGGGTTACCGCAGGAAGAAATTTCAAACCTTGGAGATCCAAAATTACAGAGATACATCAGATTCAATATCGAGCTCCTACAAAGTGAAAAAAGGTGTGTAGTTTTTTTAAATTTTTGCATAAGTTTGGTTTGAAAAATTAGTTTGAAGGAATTCTAAGGGCATAGTGAAGCATTATTATCAGTAATTGATACCCTGAAGAAAGAAAATGGAAACACTTAGTAAGCAACCTGAAAGCTCTAGCATGACTCATGAAGAAGAGGAAAAAATGCAACATGATATCAAAATTACAAGACCAAGTGCAACAAATTTCACTTGCACAAAAATTAACAGAAGCTAAGATGGATTGTTTAAAGAAAGATATAGAAGCTAAGATGTATGGCGTGGAAGCTAAGATGGGTGGTTTAAAGAAAGGCATAGAAGCTAAGATGAATGACGTGGAAGCTAAGATGGATGGCATGGAAGCTAAGATGGATGATTTAAAGAAAGGCATGAAAGCTAAGATGGAAGAGTTGAAGACAGATTTGACAAAGTTTCTACAATAAATGATTACTAATGGCGAAAGGGTAGTAAAGGAAACTCATGATGAGAACAAAATAAATGTTAAGCATGATTTCATAGACTCTAACATTGGATCAAGAACCACCATGTTCCAAAGATCGATATGAGGAAGCTTGATGGCAAGGATCTCGTAACATGGATACTACAGATGGAGCAATTTTTCGATCTCCATAATGTCCAAAACACACAAAAGGTACACATTGCAACTTTATATTTGGAACCAAATCAATTTGTATGGCATCGATGGCTTTTATCTCGTAAACAAATTGTCACTTGGGATATTTTTATGGATGAAATGGTAGCACATTATGAGGATACAAAAAGCAACACTTTTTTTAGCCAATTGATAAATCTATAAAAAAAAAAACGGTCCAATGATGGAGCACATTGAGGACTTGCAAAAATTGAATATAAGGGTAAAAGGTATTCCAAAGGAGCATAGGATTGATGTGTTCATAGGGACTTTAAAGGATAACATCCAACATGATTTTCGCCTTTGGTAACTTGATTCATTGGAGAAGGCATTCAAGTTGGCAAGAAAAATGGAAAGCAAAATTATGACAAGAAGGAAGCCTACCACTCACAATCATAAACATGGAAGTGTTGTTGCCCCTAGCCATCCACAACCTACAAGGTTGACACCACAATAATTCGAAGAAAAAATACAAAAAGGGCTTTGTTGCAGTTGTGATAGAAAATACACTAAAGGTCATAAGTGTGCTGAGAATAAATTATTTTACATAGATTGTGAAGAGGAGGAAGAAAAGGAATAAGAAACGTCAAAAGAAGAGGATATACAGCAAGAACAAACCTTAGAGAAAGAAGAAATGAATCTGACCATATCTTGTAATGCATTGGTTGGAATTACCACTCCTCAAACTATCAAGATAGAAGGGCATATCAAGAAGAAAAAGGTAATAATGTTGATTGATT
>APFE031122568.1:172352-277993 GCA_000404065.3 Pinus taeda
ACAACAACAACAACCAAAGAAGTTGAGAGACTTGTGCAGGATGTGAGGAGGAATGTGGGTGCTCCTTCAAACTTATGCATGCATAGAAGGTCACCTGATCGGTACACTGGCTACATGGATTTAATGACTGAGCTTGTAGAGACTACGCCATCCTCTTTAGGGAAAAAAATAGAGAAAATTGTATGGGTTGATGCAATGGTGGAGGAATACAAATCCATTTTAAAGAATAGTGTTTGGGAAGTGGTCCCAAGACCAGTAGATAAATCAATTGTGGGTTCGAGATGGTTCTTCAAGGTAGAGCAGACAAAAAATGAAAGCATAGAAAAGTATAAGGCCATATTTGCTGTCGAGGGGTACTCTAAAGTTGAAGAAATTGACTATGAGGAGACATTTTCTCCTGAAGCAAGGTACTCATCCATTAGATCAATTCTTGCTATGCCTGCGCAGATGGGGTGGAAGATCTACCAAATGGATGTAAAAACATCATTCCTCAATGGAGTTATTGAGGAGGAGGTGTACATCTAGCAACCATAAATCTTTGAGACTTTTGATTGGGAGTCTCATGTGTGCAGACTCAAGCGAGCGTTGTACGGTCTCAAACAAGCACCCTGTGCTTGGTACACTAGGATAGATAGTTATCCCACTAGTTTGGGCTTCACCAAAAGTGAAGCAGATGAAAACCTCTATCATATATTGGTAGAAGGTAAATTGTTGATTATTGTCTTATATGTTGATGATTCGATTTTAACTGGTGATGAACAACTGACCAGATCTTGCAAGGAAGTAGTTGCAAGAGAATTTGAAATGAAGGAAATGGGTCTCATGCACTACTTTCTCGGGTTGGAAGTATGGAAAGGCAATGGGGAAATAGTTGTCTCTCAAGGTAAGTATGTAGATGAGATACTCCAGAGGTTCTACATGGAGAGTTTCAAACCCATGGAGACACCTCTTGTGACCAACTGGAGGAACAAGGATGCCACTTCAGGTGAAGAAGTGGATGCTACTATTTATCAGTAGCTAGTGGGTTCACTAATGTAAATTGTGAACACATGACAATATATGTGCTATGTGGTCCACCAACTAAGCTAAGATATGGTTAGGCCAACCAAATTATTTTGGAAGGCAACTAAACATGTTTTACGGTACCTTAGAGGCACTACCCAGTTTGGAATATGGTATAGATGGATAGAGGGAGTGAAGATGTGTGGGTTCACAGATGGAGATTGGGTGGGGAGTCCATTAGACCGAAAGAGTACATTAGGTGGAATTTTCAATGTTGGGTCACATTTGTTTCCTAGTACAACATGAAGCAAATATTTGGGGCGCTCAACTCGACGTATGAACAATACATGGCTGCAAGTCAAGTAGCATGCGAGGTGATCTAGATGAGAAAGATATGTGTTGAACTATTTGGTCAGATGATGGATCCAACTATGATCTACTGTGATAATCAGAGTTGCACCATGCTCTCTAAGAATCCTATTTTTCACGGGTGATTCAAGCATATAGATATCTGGCATCACCAGATACGAGACTATGTGCATAGACGAATAATGTTGTTGCAATACATTCTGATAGAGGAACATGATGATGACACTTTGACAAAGGCATTATCAAGAGGGATGTTTGAGTTCCACAAGTGAAGGATAGGGTTGGTTGATAATCCCTTTCTTGCTGAGAGGGGGTGTTGAAAAATGTAGCAAGAAATTCTCAATTTGATTTTGCCTTAATTAAATTGAGAAAATTTGAAATTCCATATCAACAAACAACTTGGATGCAATTAACTTGTGTGAAATGGCTTGTGTTACCCAATTTACTCAGTAAATTCGAGTTGGAGGAGTTAGAGCTCAATTCATCATGCGTGATCTCTAATTTGTAGCAATCAAGGTTAGTTATCTCAGTTTGTTTTCAGATAAACTAGTTCCAACTTTTGGAGGAAATAATGGAGGTTCAGTTGTGCAGTGGGACTTCAGTCAAACTCAGTGATCATCTAGTTAACTGATCAATCAACCCAAAATAACTATTGCATGCAGACAATTTGAGTTCCCCATGCTTGGTAGAGATTCTAAGGTTGTGTAACATCAGTTATAGGCTAGTCTTGAGTGTACATGTGTTGCATGCAGTCAGATGATCAACCTAAGGAATTATGCAATACATTTTGGAGAAATTCCTAAATAACATGGGCCTAATTTCTCAAGGAACAACAGAAGGAAATAGGCGTTGAAGCAAAGGAAAAAATTGACTAACTCTGGGTCAGAGCTTCTAAGTGAGAAAAGAGATAGGTAATGCACTTGCAGGTTGTGCTCAATTGAGCAAAGCAATTGTAATACATCTCTATTCATCATATTAATGAAATTAGGTATTAGAGTTTTTAGCAATTTTCTTTCCCTAGGAAAAATAATATTTGCATGTGTGTGATTTGTTATTGCATGTCTGAGATTTTTATTCTAGATTGTGAATTACCTTCTGCATAGCAGTAGAGTAGGTTTGTGTCTTGTGATTTCAATTAAAATTTTATGAGAAGTTGCAAATATACACAATAATTTCTATAGTTATGATTCAATGAGTTTGGTCATAAATGCTACCTAGCCAGAGTACCTTTTGTGTCTCTTACTTTCTCTCAATGTTCCTCTTGGGGTTGCAAGTCCTTTAGTTTCTTTCAAAGTTGTTCTAAGCCAAGCAGGTCTATTTTTGGCTTTTGGAATGATGACATGTTCTATAGGTTCACTTGGTCCTTTTGGTTCTTCATGATGATCAACTAAGGGTTATGGATAATTGATTTGTCTTAGACTATCTTAATTAGGAAAGACAAGTCGTTCTTCTTTATCAGAGTTAATGGGGATATCTTTGGACTTCTTGTATGCAATGCTTTCATCAAACATGACATGTCTACTTACTTCAATGTGATGTTGTTTGATGTAGATTTTGTATTCTTTAAATGAGTTGATATAGCCAACGAAAATTCCTTTCATGCTTTCAGGACCCAAATCCTTTCTCTTGTCCTTGGGAATATGAATATAAACTGGACATCCAAATATTCTAAGGTGATCAACATTAGGCTTCTTTCTAGTAAAATTTTCTTTCGAGGTTATGTCACCAAGAATTCTATGAGGGCTTCTTTTTGAATGTATACTGCAGTCATGGAGGCTTCCCCCATAGGAATTTGGGAAGATATTAAACATGTATCACGACTCTTACACATTCTTCGATGGATCAATTTTTCTTTTCTGCTACATCATTCTATTAGAGATTATACGGAACTATCAACTCTCTCTTAATCCCAACTTCTTTACAAAAGGATACAAGTTATTTAGATGTATATTCACCTACATTATCAGATCTTAAGGTATTGATCTTATTTTTTGTCATATTCTCAACTTCAAATTTGAACTCTTAGAACTTGTTGAACACTTCATCATTAGACTTCAACAAATAGATTTGTCTTTCTTGAATAGTCATCAATAAATGTTACACAGTATAGATGACCCCCAAGTTATTTTTCATATATTAGACCACACAAATAAGAGTGCCTTAGGTCCAAGATTTCCTTGGATCTTGATTCACTACCAGGAAATAGAATTTTTCACTCAATGATGGAAATATCTTGTAATGGAAATGACCATATATTCTATTCCATAATTCACATGGATTGATGTCAATGTGTACTAAAGATCGAGGAGGAGGAGTCAGAATTCCATACAACCTCACCTCACAGATCCTAATAGATTATCTATACTAGATCCCTTAGTACAAACAACCAAATTTCCATCAATAAATTTTATCCTGTCTCCTTTATCTTCTAAACAAGAAATAGAAAGTAAATTCCTTTTCAAACCTGGAACGTAGAGGATTTTGTTATGATGAATGTTCCCACCAAATTCTAGCTCGATGGAGGTAGATCCAATGCCTTTAACTGGATAGCTATTTTTGTCTCTTATTTCGACCCTGTGAGAGTAGTTTCCTTTCAATAGAGTGTTGAGATGTCCATGTTCTCCTGTCATATGCCTTGAAGATCCACCAAAACTTAAACTAGGACTTGACCTAACCCCTCCCAACTGGGATTGACATTCCATCAAACACATGGTGAACATACAACCTATAGGTCATGAATGCATATTTGAACATAAGGATTTGAAAAATTGTTTGAAATTTAACAAGAAGGGTCAATGCCTTCTCATAATAGTTTTCATAACACCAATTAGGTCATGCATTCATTAACCAAACATTAATTAATGGAAATATGTTAAGAGACATACTTAGATATGTCAATTAACCATGCTTATAACCAATATATAACCAACATATAACCAGATAAATAACAATGATAGAACAACCATTAAAGCCACACCATAAGAAGTACATTTACTCATCAAAATCAAAAATAACTTAGCTCTTATTAACCACATCCAAAATCCAACCAAGCAAATTGCTCCCATGTCATATTCCAAGCATGAATGTGGTATCTCATGAGATAAAACCATCCATAAAAAACCAAGGGAATCCATAGGTTAAACCACCTCCACCCTCACCATATTGTGATCTCACCTAAACCGGTCCTGAGATCACAAAACCGAACCAAGCTTGGACGGCTCATAATTCCTTCACCATCACTTGAGGAATTTTCCTGTCTCCACCCCCTATTGAAGGATTCTCGGAGAAAACCATCTCCACCCCAAACCCTTGGGATTTTTGTGAGACCACCTCACTCAGATCCAAAACCTTTTGACAATTCAAAGCTCAACTGAGAAAGAATCCCATCACACCATGGTTATCCAGAAATGGCAAGGCAAGGTTGAAACCACTGTCAAAACCTAGCAAAATCCATGCCACTGATAACAAAGAAACCAAAATGCACACATAACCTTTGAGGAATAATCTATTGCACAGGTATCTTACATAGTTTATTGGGTTTAAAATAGCATTTTAATTTAATAGAGTTAGTAGGTATCTCTAATTCAAGAAAAAATACATTGTTATTTTACGTCTCTATTAATTTGAAAGTTTAATATGAAGTGTGCAAAAATCATTTGAATTTAAAAAAAAACGGGCATTTGGGGAAGTCCCTGGCTGGATCAGCTGACTCCCAAGGCATAAGATCTAAAGAGCCTTCCTAATCTAAATTCCTAGACTGATCATACGATTTTCCTTTTACGAGATCTTTACGGCTAGTGCCTCATTTTTTAAATTAATCACCTTTTATAATTTGTGCTAAATAGATAGATCTAGTTAAAGAGAGCTTAAATCTACAAAACTGGTAGCGGAGTCGGACTCATATTCCTCATATCTGATAGATCACTAATTTAATTGTATATATCTAAAACTTTTGTAGAATATTTTAAATTTCTAATATCTGGGTCTCGGGGTTTTAGTTCTATTTTTTATATATCAGGTCTTGGGTATTTTATTTTTCACTTGTGCAGGTGTAGATTTGATATTTTTCATGGAGATCTGGGGATTTTGAGACAGATCTAAAACCTGGAGGGCAAAATCTTGTCCCAATTTTTGTTTGTAGGGCCAAAAATCGGATTTTGTCCATTTAAAGGAAGAAGATTGGGTATTAAATTTCATGAAGTATTGGGCAATATTTTTAAGGCCTTAGAGGCCTAGCATTGCCTTTTCTCCCTAGATTTTCCTCCTCCAAGGCTGAATGTAACCCTCCAATCCTCTCTCCCTTCCTGTGGTACCCTCTCTACTGCCTACTGCAAGCTCTAAAAGCCTCTTCATTGTCCCTGCGACTCCTTTCCTCTAGCATGTGTTCCCTTATACCTCCTCCTAACCCTCAACAACTCCCTCTTCCTTTGTTGATCCCTTAATGTTGTTGACATGCAGGCCTGTCCTGGCCTTGGTTGCCTATACTCAACCTCTTCCTCCTCTTCGTAGCCTTCACATTGCCTCTTCCCTTCCATGTTGTTGTAGCAGGCTCCTTCCAATTTGTACCCCAGTTCAGCCCTTAAGTTACCTAAACACAACATAAATTTCCCTCATTTGACGTGGCTTTTTGGCACTAAAAATCAATTTTTTATCCATCCTAACCACTGTGACATGAATCTAAAAAAAAAATCTGAGTTTTAGAAAGGATTTGGGCATTCAACTGTGGGAGAGAAGAACATTTTTTTCTGAGTGAATGCATCAACGAAATTCACAGTAAATTTGAGCCAAGATTTGTGTTTTCAGATTGGCATAAAATCTGAAGGTAGGTGATTAAATTCATTCATTTGAAAGAAGTTTTCAAGCCTTTGGGATCTCTAGTACACTTCTCTGAACCTTATCCTAGTATTTTAAATCAAACAAACTTGCATAACAAGACATCTAAATCGTGACATTAATTCAACACATTGGAAAAATCATGTTTGGGGATAAAACTATAGTTTGAATGATTGTCATATGCCTTTTGAAGTCTTATCATAGCATTGACTTGTGTCATTAATTTTGGTACATTTAGGAAATAATTAATTCAGAATTGTTTGGCACACTTGGCATTAGTTTGGCATTTTAAGCTCATTGCCATCCTAAATAAATTCACTAATGTCCTGAATATTAATCTCTGAAATTTAGGTATTGTAATATCATTTTGAAGCTGAGATTGATATTATTAACACTAATCCCAAGAATTTTTTGACCTTGTGGGAGCCGAGCCTGCGTGCGCAGCCGCTCACCACGAGTCCTGAGCCTGCGTAGGAGCCCATGGGAAGACCTATCTGGAGCCTGCGTGGGTCCTCGCGGAGGGTTTGTCTTTGCGCCTGCGGGGATCCGCTGAGGGACCTGCTCTAGGCTACGGCCGCCCTGGCTGGTGCTTTTGAATCTCCATGGAGGAGCCTTCTCCTCCTCCTCCCTCTATAGCAGAGGCATTCAAATCCCTTCTAGCCTCCCTGCCCAAGAAGAAATGCACGGAAGCAGCGAAGTTTGTGAAAAGGTTGGAAGATATTTCGAAGATCACTCTCCCGCCAGATGGGCCAATCCAAGTAGCTCTCTCACTGGAAGATCAGGCCCTGGTAGGTCAATTTATAAGACTCTGGCCTTCCCCGAAGATGACCGAGAACTGGGTTGCCAGGAATTGGGCACCTCTGATCCAAAATAAGGTAACCTCTTACTTCCTCGGGAGAGGCTATTTCTTGTTTGAATTTTCTGCAAAAGAAGACAAAGACCTAATTTTCAGGAATGGCCCCTACTTCATGGGACCCCAAGGACTGTACCTAAAAAAATGGACACCAGACTTCGATCTGGCTGTGGACGTGCTAACAAAGGTCCGGGTGTGGGTGAGGCACCCAACCTGCCAATTCATTGCTGGAACTGGGATTCCTTGAAGCATATCAGGAACACTCTTGGAAAATTCATAGACAAGGCTAACAACAAGGACCAATATGACTGTGCCAGAATCTGTGTAGAGGTAGATCTAGAGGTCCGACTGTCGGAAGCCGTCAAAATAGTGGTGGGTCCCTGGGCTCATATACAGAAACTAGATTATGAACAGCTACCATTCAAATGCCGGAAGTACCATGTCTACGGGCACTTCACCAAGGATTTCCCGTCCAAAGGGGTGGAAGAAAAAGGAAAGGAAGATGGATGGAACCAGGCAAAGAGATCCAAAACCTCTCACAGGAAGAACACAAATGGCAGTGCCAAAAACCTTCAAGAGGGCATTGCTCAAAAATCAGCCAGGGAAAGCCAAGGAAATAAATTTGAAATTCTTGGATCTGAAATCATGATCACACAAGAAACAGAAGTGCCAAAGGAGATCTCTGCCCCAAAAGCTTCCCCCTCCGTCAAAAGTACACCAGAGAGAGCCAAAGAGAAGGTCTCAAAAGAAGAGGCGGAAACCCAAGAGACCGAAGAGTCAGAGGAAGAAGGGGAAATCGGGGAATCCCAGTCCTCACCTAGAAGATCTACACGAGGGCGCAAATCTGCAAAAGAGAAAAGAGAACAAGAAACCCACAAGGACAAACTCCAGGGCAGCCAACCAACACTAAAGAAGCTTCTATCTAAAACCCTGAAGGTGACTAGGATTCAATCACAGGGCTCCAAGGGAGCTCTACAAGGCAGAAATAAATAATGAAGTTTGTCTCCTGGAATTGTAGGGTGATGGGTACCGTATCAAAGGAAGAAGAAATGGATAGCTTAATAAAATTGGAATCTCCAGATATCCTCCTCATCCAGGAGACCAAGTTGGAAGACTCAGCCTTCCTCCAAGCAAGCAAAAAATTTTGGAAAAAAAATGGAGCGCATGCAGTGTCTGCCCAGGGAGCGTCGGGAGGACTTGGGGCGCTCTAGAACTCAAACAAGTTCTCACTAATCTCTGAATCCCTAAATAACCATTGGATCTTTTTAAAATTGCAGCATTTAGAAACAAAGGAGAAGATTTGTATATTCAATGTGTATGCTCCTAACAATGCAGGTGAGAAAAAGAACTGTTGGGACTCCATCAAAATCCTAGCAGATCTAGAAAACTTGGAAAATATTATCATTTTCGGAGATCTAAATATCACACTCTGAGCCTCAGAAAAAAGAGGAGGCAGCATAGTCAGGGATCCGGCAAGAGAATGGGCCGAAGATCTCATGCAAGAATGGGACCTGCTAGATATAAATCCAGTCACAGGCACGTTCACCTGGTCAAACAAGAGAGTGGGGCTGGGATACATAGCAGCAAGACTCGATCGTTTTCTTGTCCAAAGCTCCTTCCTTCTCTTGGGGCTGGAGGCTAGAATGCACGTTCTCTAAAGCAATGTCTCAGGCCATAAGCCTATCAGTCTAGAACTGATTCCTTCTAAGGATCTAGGGCCTATACCTTTCAGGTTTAGCTCCCTATGGATCAAAGAGACAGATTTCTTGCAAAAGATTAGAGAATGCTGGAAAGAGCTGGTCAAGGGATCTCCATTCTTTGTATGGGAGGAAAAACTTCACAGGGTTAAAAAGATGTTGAAGGGCTGGGTAAAGACCTTGCCTAATCCTGCAGTGGACAAAAAAAAAATTAAAAAAGAATTGGAAATTTAGCACCTTCATCTGCAAGTTGCTGAAATCACCAAAGAAGAGCTAGATAAGGAATACCAGCTGCAACAAAAATTCCATAGGGCATGCCTGGCAGAAGAGGAATTTTGGAGGCTCAAGTCAAGGAGTCTATGGCTCAAGGCTAGAGACTGGAATTCCTCCTTTTTTCATAAGAAGGCCCAAGCTAGAAAATGTCGTAACAGTATTTCAGAAAATAAAAATGAGGAGAGCACCATAAAAGACTTCGTCAGCATTAAGAAGGCTGCATCAAATCACTTTGAAAAAATGTACACTGAAGTTGGGGGGACCACCCAAAATGGCAAAACGTTAGATGATGTCCCCAAGCTCATCACTGCAAAAATGAATCAAATTCTAGAAAATAATTTTTTTACAATTCAAGTCAAGGAAGCGCTCTTTGCAATGGAACCCAACAAAGCTCCGGGTCCTGATGGATTCACACCCAGGTTTCTTCAAACATGCTGGCAGATAGTGGAGAAGGACTTTATGAAAATGATTCAAAAATCCCAAGAATGCCAGAAAATTGGGGGCTGCACAAACTCAACTTTCCTCGCCCTTATTCCCAAAGAAAAAGGTGTTAACTCCTTTAATAAATTCCGCCCAATATCCTTATGCAACATTAGATACAAAGAGATCACTAAAGTCATAGCCAACAAATTGAAGAAAATCCTCCCTCAAGTCATCCCGGAGAATCAAGGCGGCTTTATACAAGGCAGGTGGTTGGTAGACAACTTCATCTTGGTCCAAGAGGCGATCCACTCGAGTCAACGCTGTAAAGAACAAGGTATGGTCATTAAACTCGACCTAGCTAATGCATTTGATCGTGTTAGACATAAATTTATGTTTAATGTAATGCATAAACTGAGATTTGGAAAAAATTTCATCAAATGGATCAAAGCTTGTATCTCTGAACCCTGGATTGCCCCTCTTGTGAATGGTAGGGCTGCAGATTTCTTTAAAGCATCTAGAGGGTTGAGGTAGGGGTGCCCCCTGTCACCTCTCCTCTTTGTGTTGCAAGCCTCAGTCCTTAGTTTTCACTTAAACAAGAAACAGCAAGACCAAGAGATAGTTGGATTATGTATAGCAAGAGGGACCAAAAGCATCAACCATGCACTCTTTGCAAATGATACTCTGCTCCTTGGGGTTGCTTCTCAACTGATGGCAAGGAAATTCAAAGAAGTTCTGGAAGACTACTGCCAAGCTTCGGGCAGTGAATTAAACAGGGCTAAGTGCCATACTTATTGCTGGAATGTTTCAGTAGGTGCTGCTAGCGCCATAGCCAGATGTTTGGGCTTTGCAGCTTCAGCATCTTGGACTTCCTTCAAATACCTCAGGCTACCTGTCTTCCACAAGAGAGCTACAAGCAAGGATTGACTCCCACAAATTGAAAAAATCAAAGCCAAAATGGAGGCCTGGGGGACATCTTGGCTCAACTTGGCCGGGAAATAAGTGCTAATTAAATCAGTGTTTGAGCAGCTTGCCTCTCTTCAACTTTTCTGTTCTTTTGGCACCAAGGGGAATCATTAAAAACATAGAGGAGCTAATCAGAAAATTCCTTTGGAAAGGAGGCAAGAATAATGAGAAAAGGCTCTCCTTAGTAAACTGGGAAATTGTCTCAAGGCCGCTATAGGAAGGAGGACTAAATTTTAAAGATCTAAACATTCAAAATTTAGCAATGGGAGCAAAAATGATCTGGAAGATTATAGCGCCAAAGCCTGGTTGGGTTCAGTTGGTGTTGTGGAAGAAATACTTCAGAGGCCAAAGACTCAGGTGTCTGGAACAACAAAAAGAACATATTAGATCCCCTCTCAGCAATATTATCTCCAAAGTCGGGCCACTTATAAGAGATAACACCTATTCGATACCCGGGAATGGTAAACTTATTAGAATTTGGGAGGATAATATTATGAACAGCCTCCACTTGCGAATTCGAGTCTAAGGAGAGAGATGAAGACGTGGATGGACAATGCCAACATAAAATCGCTATGGGATATTTCAACTTGGCACGGTGATAGTTGGGCAGGCTAGAGAATGCCCAATATCCCAGCTGCGTGGTTGCCTGAATACGTCAAGCTGCTTCAGTTACTCCATGGAGCTGCCCCTACACACACAAAAAAGAAGGACTCGAGAGGATGGGGAGAAAAGCAGTTCGGTTATTCGGTGGCACAGGGTTATGCCAAAATCAGGGAGAGACCCCATGTTCCCCCCAATCCGGCGCCTTGGAACAGCATCTGGAATTTCTCCACTATTCCAAAGATTGATTTCTTCTGTTGGCTGCTATCCCATAAAAAAATCCTAACAGAAGATAGGTTGCAGAAAAAGGGTTTCCTTGGACCATCAAGATGCGCTCTCTGTAAAGAAAATTCTAAATATGTTGTCCATATTTCTCTGAATTGCAAATTTACAGTCCAAGTCTGGCAGGAGCTCCTTAGTACGTGGAAATCGATGCCCACCCTCCCTCACGCTATTCCAAATTAGTTTGATGGGTAGTTGGCAAGATACTCAGGCCCAGGTCCAAAAAACAAGATTGTCAAACTTGCTTGGACTAACCTGCCCAAATTTATCAGTTGGCAAACTTGCTTGGAGAGACACAGAAGGATCTTTAGAGATAAGGAACAGAACTACAGTTAAAGGATAGCTAAATGAGTGGTTGAGTGATAAAAAGGATGACACAAATCTAAGCCAAGATGACATTGAGTTCGGAGCCGCTCTCAATCTAAGCTTCCAAAAGTCGACTATTCCTCTCATATGCCTTAAAGACTGGCAAATAAGGAAAAACAGAGAAGATTTTCAAGCTTGGTTATCCAATCAAGCTCTTCCCTCCCTGTTCTTTGACGGGGCAGCTAAGGGAAATCCAGGAAGAGCTGGTGCAGGAGGCATAATTATAAATCCTAAAGATTCTTCCACCCACAGGTTTGCATGGGGTCTAGGCCACACCACTAGCATCCAAGCTGAAGTCATGGCGTTGTTCCAAGGGATCAAAATGCTTAAGGCACTGGGGCTCACAGAAGCAACTGTATTGGGAGATTCACAAGTCATTATCAACGCTATGGTGACCAAAACAAATCTGGTAGATCTTAGGCTGGCTAGGAAAATCTCAAGAACTAAAGGCATGATCAAATCCCTGAAGCTGGAATTCTTCCAGGTCCTGAGAACCAACAACAAAGAAGCAGATGTAGAAGCAAATAAGGCAGCCCAGTTAGATGCTGGAACTATACTCAGAGAGAGTGAAGCCTCATGGGACCCAATCCCTTAAAAATTCGCTATGTTCTACCGTCTTTTGCTAAATCAGTTCGTTTGTATACATAAGCTTGGGAAATCAGGTAGAAAAGGCCAAGTAGAAAATTGTAAAAAAATGAGATTCACAAGTGAGTGTGCCATGCTCAACTGGTTGGAGAGATTCCAAGAAACCAGTATCAGCTTTTGTAACCAAATCTATGGCATTTTGCCATTTAGTCAATGAAAGCTCCATACCCATTTTTGTTAAAAATATATATATATATATATATATATCATTTTGAAGCAATTGTCATAAGAAATTTAGAGGATGATTTCTTTTTTGTCATAAACTTAATCTCTGGAAATTTAAGTAATTTTTAAAGACAAGCAAGGCTAAAATTAATTGTTGGTTTGAGGAATTTGAAAAGTCTAAATTCTTAATTCTTTCTGAGTTCCATGATCTGAAACTTGCATGCACATAAACTCATTGTCTAAGGAATAATTTCACATATTTGGTCAAGAGGGAAATCTAAATATTGTTGATATCTAGTTTCTTGTTCCATTAATTTGTGAAGGTTATTTGTGTTAAGATTTAAATCCCTTTGACCTAAGCGGTATTGAAGGTGATTTACCTTAATTATATATCATTGAATAATTTTGGAAAATTGATTGATTGAAGTTTAATTGTGCATTTCTTAGATATTTTTCTTGAAGCTTCAAATAATTATCATTAGCATTTTACATTGAGAATGAATAGATGCTCTATTATGGAATTGTGACAAATTGTATATCTTTCAATTCTCAAGTTGAGTATTCTCATTTCATGTTATGAGCATTTTCAAAGTTGGCATAACTGGGATCTTCTAATCAAACTTATTCGATAAAGTACTTGGCGAAATAACTCAAGATAAATCATAATCTAAGTACTCTAAAGTGTTATCATCCTCCTTCTAAATAATAATCCTCTTTCCTCGCTTTGCATTTGCATTCTAAGTTAGTCTTGCATTTAATAATGAAACCCCAAGCATAATATTGATTGAAAGAAAGATAGGAACACCTTTTGCTTCTTCCCTTGAGAAGTCTAGTCTTTTTAGTGTCTAAAACAATAACCTTACAGTCGTCAGATCCACAACCTCTACAACGTCGGAAGCATCGGGTACATTAGATTTTAGGGAGAGGGATCGTTAATCACACCCTCGTGTGCTTCACATTGACTTCTCTCTGCCATTCGCTATAAATTTTATGCTCAATACAGACAAATATCAAAGGACATATTTATAATAGCCATTTAAATAAAATCAATCAAGATTCTTGCATTTCACTTAAGTCATAGGAATTACATTTTCATATAGGATAGTACTCATCAAAGCAGCAATTTTCCGTCCTATACTTGATCTCAAAATTTGTAAAGTAAGAATATTGAACTCCATAAGGCACTGGTTTCAAATCTCATAAATCTAGACGAATCCTTAACATCTTGCTAAATCTAAACAAGTACTTCGTCATTCAACCATGTCTCCCTTATTAGTTGGTTCCCAACTAGCCCTTCTTCATCTCATCTCCATAGGGTCTAGCCCCCATAGTCTATTTTTGGGAGACAACTTAAACGAAGAGGTTGGGGATTAGGGTGATAGCCCTCGACCTAGGTCGTTGTCGTGGTGCCTATAAATTTTGAGCAACAACATTTTTTGGCACCATTGTCGGGGATAGAGATTTTTTTTTCCTTGGCCCTCACAGTTTTTTTCTAATCATCTAATATTTTCTGCCATTCATTAGCCTATTACGTGACGCAATTTTTTTTTGCGTTGTTGCCAGGGACCAACTTATTGGACCTTGGCTTTACAACATTCGTCTTAATCTTCTCAACATTTCATCATTTCTTATCCCATCAACGCCACATTTTCTAGTGCCATTGTATTTCTTCATATTTTCATCACCTTATCTTTTTCCTCTCACTAATCCTTTCGTCTTCTCTATCTACACTTTTATCACTTGGACATTTCGGTTGGTTTCTTATTTGGGTGGCGACTACACTTATTCATCCCTTATTTCTAGAAAAAGAAGCCCTCCTTGATATCCATATGCTTCTCCTTGACTAACCTTTCGATTTTTTCCTTTTGGACCTTGGAGCTAGTTTCATGTTCAAGTGGCGACACCACTTCTTTCATTTCTTACAAGAATTTATGCTAGAAACTTGCTTCTTGAGGATCTCTTATTTTTCTTGAACAAGGATCTATTTCTCTAGCATCCATTTGGCCCCTCCTTTTCCCTTTAAGCAAGTCATCATGGATGACTTGTTTTCTCCTTATGTTTTTACTAACATTCAAGGAGATTCAGATGATTTTCCTAAGGAATTTTGGGAAACCATCGATGAATTCCCTCCTTTCCAAGGTGACAATGCTTTTACTGCCAAGACTCACCTTCAAAATTTCAACCTTTGTATAAACAAGTGTCTCCCATATTCCGACCATGAAGATGTGAATATGAAGATGTTTGTACTCACTTTATATGGAGATGCCTTAGAATGGTTTACTGAGGTTCATGATAACACTTTTTATTCTTTACAATCAATCATTGATGATTTTGAAGATAAATATGGAGATAAGAGAGTCAAAGTGAAGGTTGAAGTAACGGAAACAAAAGAAGTTGAAAATGACCTTATCAAGGAATTTACTCAAATGCTTAAATATATGTAATTGAATCAAGCTCAACTCATTAAGAATGTGGAACTTAACCAAGCAAAATAATAGTCGATCACGCCAAAGAAATGAGTTCCATAGAAGCTAATCAAATCATTCTTCAGAACAAGTTGTTGGCTATAAAAGAAAAACATGTCGAGGAATGAAGATCATGGAAGTTAATCACTCTAGTCAGACAACCATCATGTTGAATCATTTGATTACCATGAAAGAAAATCATGAGAAAGAAATGAGTGATATTCAAGTAAATCATAACACAATGATAAAGGACATGGAAACTAGTCAAATATCTCTTCAGAACAAGTTGTTGGCCATGGAGGAAAAAAAGGTACAATTAATAAAAGCTATGGAATCAAGTCATGCAAAGGAAATCAGTGCAATAGAAGTCAAGCATTCTTATCAAATGACTATTATTCAGAATAAGTTGGTGTTAACCAGGAAATCCCTTATACGGATAGAAGCGATCCCTCTAGCCCAATGTGTGGGTCTAGTAACAATTGTCACAAAACAAGCAAACTTCCCTAACCTAAATCAGAATGATAAATGAGAAAGGGAGATGGCCTACCTCTCTCATATGCACTCAACCTTTGATGATGATCTCGATCCCTTAGCTCCTAGGCTCTCTCCTCACTATTCCTTGCGTCTAAATACTTGCGAGGGAGATCAAAAGGCAACAACAAGAGAGATCATTGTAACACAATATTTTGTCACACCTCCTATTCACTTCCTATTCCATATCCCCAAGTGCTAAAACATTGACAATTGTGCAGCATATCCATCATGATATACACACCAAAACCTCCTTGAAGAATCAAATGGAAACTTCCCTTAGTCAATTCTAAATTAGGTTAACTAAAAACCTAATTTTTAGGGCTAGTGCGTTTTGCTACACTGCCTACCCATTCAGATGGTAGGTTGCACTGTTTTGTCCTAGCGCTGCCAGCATGGGTGTTGATATGAAAGCCCATGTTGAACCTCTTTTGGTAGGTTTTCTCAAATTGGAGGAGAAGCTTCATGCACTAGAACCTTCGAGAACAGCGAGTTGGATATTGCTTGTTGTTGATATTGTCAAGCTCTCCCTTTTGGACCTCTTGATCTTATCATCGTGGGCTTTCCCCTTGAGATGTGGACCTTCCTCCCTCTTTTGTGGATCCCTAACTCCCTCTCCCTTCCTATAAATCAACTCCCTTCTATCCCCAAATGGTTGGTCATTGATTGTTGCATTCCTATGTTGAGATTATGCTTACATGCTACCCATTCTAACTTGGAGAAGGAGAGCTTGAAGAGTCTTTGCTTGGACTTGGACATCCACCAAAAGAAGGTCTCCAACATTAAGGCATAGGTTGTATGCTTCACTTTTTAGCTTATTAATATATACATATGATGTTCACTTTCCATAATTGTGTAAATAGGTATGTTTTTAGCTTAATACTCCTTGATCTATTAAGTAGTTTATGTTTGATGTATGCCATATATGCTCTTGTATCTTGCATATCTCTTTGATTTTCCTTGCAGGTACTCGGAGGTGAAGATTAAGTAAAGAGTGAGGCCTGGACCAAAAGAATCAAATTCATCTCCAAAAGGATTGACCAATTAGCATCAGAGCGAGGTAGGTTTCTCCTTCTCTCTGCATTTGCTAAACATCAACTAGGAAAGTGTATGTTAGTTTGTTAAGTTTGTTGCTAGACCCACTCATTTGGCTAGAGGGATCATCTATGTCCGCAAAGGGGATTTACCTTCACAACATCATAGCATATATATTCAAATATAAATTATACAACATATCAAGGAGTATTGTACTAAGCAAACCATCATAGAAAAGATTATGGGAAGTAAAACATGCTTTGTATTAATGATTAAATGAAAGAGGGAGGCATACAATCGGTGCCTTGATGTTGAAGGCCTCCTTCAGGATGGTTCCAATTCCAAGCCAAACTTGACAATCTCTCCTTTCCTCTCTCACCAAAATGGCACCATCTACGCACAATTGAGCAGTAGAATGGCAACCAGCAATGACCAACCCATTGAGGAAAGTGAAGAACGGATTTATAGTGATGGAGAGGAGGTTAGAGATCCACCAAAGGGGTAAGAAGGTCCTTATCCCAAAGGTAAGATCCCTAAAGTTAGGATCAAAGGCTCTAAATGGGAGTACTCGACCATATCTTAATCCAACAACTACCAACTCACCATTCTCGAGGCTTCAAGTAGGAGAATTTTCTGCTCCATTTTTGGAGAAACTACCTGAAGAGGATCAACGCGGATTTTTC
The DNA here is from genome assembly GCA_000404065.3 of Pinus taeda. Taxonomy (NCBI): domain Eukaryota; kingdom Viridiplantae; phylum Streptophyta; class Pinopsida; order Pinales; family Pinaceae; genus Pinus; species Pinus taeda. Next base: position 189,538 of record APFE031122568.1, read on the forward strand.
TATCAAAAGTTGTTCTGCCAACGCTAGTCACTAGTTAGACAAAAGGTTACCAGCACAGATTTGCCTACTAAAAGTAGCGCTAGTCTTGCAAATTAGGGATTTTCACAATTTTTTCCAGAATTACTTCAAGACATTAGTTTTCCATCTCTTTAGGGGTTTGTTGAGCATATAATTCATGGTGAATGAGTTTACACAACTTTTGTCACTTTATGACATTTGTGACGACAGTGGAACAAACAACGATAGTTTAGGTACATAGCTGGGAATGTGACAAAATATTGTGTAACAAATTCTCCCTAAAGCATGAAAGCAGAACAGGAAGTGATGGTTGAAGTGCTTTATCAGATAAGGCAAGGAACTTGGAAGACCACCTCCAGGAAACCTGCAAATAAAACATGATATAATATATGACATCTTTGATATATATATGTGCCTAATAATACATCTGAATAGGCATCAAAAGATAATACATGAATCCACGGTATGGACACAACCATCCGTCTGAAAAGGATCATGTATATGGATCCACGGCATGGACACAGCCATCCATATGAAAAGGATCATGTATACAATCATCAATACTCAATAACTCCTCGCAACCTAGATATTAACAGATGAGATCCAGTGTCTTCATCTCTACCCCAATGGAAGTATGAATCTAACCATGTGAATAGATGTGCTAACGTTGAAAATGGTAGAAATTAGTTTTGTGTTCATAAAAGAAAAATCAGAGAGGCCATCGAAATTATGAAATTTCCTCAGAACCTCAATAGGGACAATGGGAGTGAAATTAGTGGAAATTGGCTTCCCCTGATCAGACAAATAAACCCCTCCAGTCCTTTGGAAGCATAGTATCAGGGTTTTCATTTTAATTAATTAATTAATTTTAATTAAATAAAAATAGAAATAAAATAAAATAAAATAATTAATAAAAAACCAAAAAAAAGAATTATAAATTTATTTATTTATTTATTTATTAATTAATTGGACAATTATGGCTTAGTAGGTTAAAGCTTTAAAAATGGTAAAATGATTAATAACAATAATAAAAAATGAATTACTGAATACACTTGAAGCCCTAGGCTCTGATCTCTGAGCGCATGCCCAGCCATGCGCCTTCTGCTTCAATCCGATCTCAACCTTTCTCTGTACCGTTGGCGCTCTATCCCTCGCGCCCCTGGTAAACTATACGTCATGGCTCCCCCCGTGGGAGGGGCGGGACCTTCCCCCCCTCCTCCAGATGACCTCTCATCTGACATCTTCAAACCTTCTGCCTCTCTGTTTCCTCCAGGCACCTTTTCAGGAACGGATCAGGGCTCAGTTCAGACTGACATTGCAGATGATCATATAGCAGCACGTGAAAAGGAAGCAAACGACCAAGGGGCGAATCCAAAGCTATTGGCATCACAACCAAAGGTGACTTCGGCTACCTGCATTCCAAAAACAGCCGAACGAATCAAAGTTGAGCTCCCCAGCCATAGAATCAACGATGAAATACAATACATGAAGGATCACGCTCTCATTGGCAAATTTTTTGGCTTTTGGCCAACTGAAAAAGCCCTACAGGGGTGGATAGTTTCAAAATGGAAGCCCAAAGGACAAGTGACTTTGCTACTTGGCTCCAAAGGCTTCTTCACTGCAATATTCTACTGCTTGGAGGACAAATCTCGCATATTTGAGGGTGGTCCATATTTTTTCAACTCCTCGGGTCTTTACCTTCGAGACTGGAAACCTAGGTTCAACCCAGATACAGAAGATCTCAGTCACGCTCCAGTGTGGATACGAATGTATTCCCTACCTTCAGAATACTAGAAAGAGGAAACATTAAAGGACATCGGGGTTTTCATCAAAGTAGTAGAGGAAACCAAAAATCGAAGATACACTTCCTACGAAAGGATCTGCGTCCAGATGCATCTTACCAAAGCCCTTGCAGACTCGGTAAGTCTTTTCCATGATGATTTTGAATGGATTCAACCATTAGACTATGAGCATATTCTTTTTTGATGCTGCAAATGCCATGAACATGGCCATTTTTTTCCGGGATTGTCCTCTGAACACTCAGATCAAAACTCCTGCTAATGAGGCTAGCAAAGACTCTGAAGGCTTTACCAAAGTGCTAAATCGCCGTAGGCATGCTAAAAAACATCTTGTTGCACCCTCCATCCCGAAAAAAGCCGAAACTCAAAACAGATTCCAAATCCTTACCCCTCAAGATCCTTCAGAAAAGCAACATGATGATACTCAGGCGTCCCCATCTCGCCCATCTTCCTCCCAGAGTCTCAAATCTAACCCGCCTCTATCTTCCTCTGCTCCCTCTAGCCTTTTAATCTCCTCTGTCTCGAAGAAACCGGCTTTAGAAGATGACCTGCAGCCTTCGGCTATGGAACTTGATGCTACTCTAGCACTAAGTTTACAAGATAACATTACAGAGGAGTGCCAGAATACCCCTACAACAATGGAGGAAGATTCAGAGAATGTTAGTCTGGAAGGACTAGATATACTCAAATTAGAAACAACATGAAAGCAGAAAGAGTACAACTCAATACCTCCATGGGAAATCGACAGACTGGAAGGCGTTCTAACCAAAGCTCAACATAATAAATGTCTAGGTATACAAGCTAGTAGTGCCTGGGATGGAAAGAAAATCCTAAAAGAAACAAAGAAAAGAGGGTGCAAAACTAATCTGCAAAGGACCATCATTATAGGAGAAATCTTAATGGAATCAGGGAGATTCCCAAAATTGATGAAGTTCTACAAGCCCCAACCCCACTGTTCCTCATGAAGCTCATCTCCTGGAATATGCGAGGGCTCAACAGCCCCTCAAAACACAGAACGTTAAAAAACTTGATTCAGCTAGAAAAGCCTTCCTTAGTTTTTCTTCAAGAAACAAAAAGTAATAATGCTGCCCTCGAAAGGATCCTCACCAAAGCATGGACAGGCAGTCGATCAGTTTCAGTGGATGCTTTAGGTGCCTCCGGTGGACTAGCTATCGCTTGGAACGCGCAGGTCCTTACGCTTCAAGATTTTCACGCCACTCACCTTTTCATCCAAGCTTCATTTCATCTCATTGGGACGGAAATTCATGGTCTTCTCACTAATATCTACTTCCCGCAAGACTTACATCATAAATTATAGATGTTGGATACACTCACAGCTCTTAACTCTAACAGACAATACCCCCTTTGTATCAACGGTGGTGACTTCAACATTATCACGACTCTGGAGGAAAAAAAGGGAGGTCCAACGAAGTTAGAAGGAGACAGCATTGGATTCAAAGAATTTATTCAAAGAAATCAGCTCATGGACATTCAGACTTCAAATGGTACGTACACCTGGACAAAAAAGCACAGGGGAATTCAAAATATTGCCTCCAGGTTAGATTGTTTTCTCATTTCGGACGACGCCATACATTTGGGAGGGGATTTTCATGCCTCCATCCTGCCTCAGGGTGGATCTGACAATTGGCCCATTATGCTTCAATGGACACGCCCAGGTAAACAATGTAATCAACCTTTTCGCTTTGAGGCCTTTTGGTTCACTCATCCCAACTTGAAAGAAATGGTTCGAGCTGCGTGGAAATCCTATACTCCCCCGGTAGGTGCCAAGATGTTCCAATTTCAACAGAAACTAAAAAATCTCAAGCAAGTGCTCAAAGTCTGGAATAAAACTCAATTTGGCAACATTCTGGAAACTAGGAAAACATTGGAGCAGCATATGTGTTCTCTACAGCAAACCATTATCCTAGAGGGAAGAACAGAATCACTGGCACATAAGGAGCAGACCCTCTAGTCAGAAATTGAAGCTCGAAGGCTACAAGAAGAAATCCTTTGGTGCCAAAAATCCAGAATCAGGTGGCTCAAGGACGGGGAAAGAACACAAAATTTTTCCATCGATCCACCATACAACGACGAATGCACAACAATATAGCCTTCATCAATAACCGTCAAGGGGAGAGATTAGAAAAGCATGAAGATATTGAAAAGGAATTCAAAGAATACTTTTAGGAAACGCTCAAGGAACAAATAGGAAGTAGATCAACGGCCATACGATCTATCACGCAGCACATACCCAAAATCATCACGGAGGATCACAATAAAAAACTGTTACAACAAGTCTCTATGCAGGAAGTAGAAGAGGCAATGGCTCAGCTCAAGGATGGCAAGGCCCCAGGTCCTGATGGCTTTACCTCCAATTTCTTTCATGAATTCTGGGAGTTGATAAGCACAGAGGTCTGGGAATTAGTGGAAGAATCAAGATCCATGCACTGGATCCTCCCATCCCTCAATTCTACTTTCATTGCTCTAGTACCCAAAGGGGATGAATCAAATACGCCAGACAAGTACAGGTCGATTGCACTATGTAATGTCATCTATAAACTCATAACCAAAGTAGTGGCAAACCGGCTCAAACCTCTTCTCCCTCTTCTCATCCTTCCGGAACAGACTGGATATGTAGAAGGGCGTCAGATAATGGATGGCATTATTCTGTCAAACGAGGTGCTCCACTCTTTAAAAATTCTAAAAAAGCCAGGTATGATTCTGAAGCTTGATCTCTCCAAAGCATTCAATAAGCTTAGCTGGGAATATATTCATCAAATGCCATTGGCCTTTGGCTTCAATGCCACTTGGACTCGATGGGTAATGAATCTTATAACCTCTCCCTGCTTTTTGGTCCTCCTTAATGGTTCACCATCTGTGCCTTTCCACCCCTCTAGAGGCATTCGTCAAGGGGATCCCCTATCCCCCTTCCTTTTTGTCCTCATGGCAGAAAGTCTCAACCGCCTCCTTCACCATGCCATTTCCTCTCAAGCTATAAAGGGCATCACGCTTCATGGTCTCCATCCCCTATCCCATCAACAGTTTGTTGATGATGCTATGCTCTTTGGTCATCCCTCTTCCCTAGAGGCCAAAGCCTTTAAAGCCTTGCTCTCTCTCTTCTCAGAAGCCTCTGGAACCTCCATCAATGCCACCAAATCTCAACTTTTCTTCTTCAACACCCCTGTCACCACTCAAAAAAACATTGCTCGTATTCTAGGATTCACCATCGCAGCACTTCCCTCAAAATACTTGGGAGCTCCTCTTATGGTCTCTGCCCTTAAGCATACTTCCTGGCGGACACTGCTTGACAAATTGGAAGCTAGACTTTCCTCATGGACATTCCGATCTCTCAACATAGTAGGTAGACTCATTTTGATCAAATCCATTCTACAAGCTATGCCTCTGTATCTTTTCTCCATTCTGGCAGCTCCCAAATGGGTTCTTAAGGCAATCCACAACCTTCAAAGAAGTTTTTTGTGGGGCTCCATGGGGCTCAACAGGAAATGGGCCCTTGTCAATTGGAAAGAGGTATGCCAGCCAAAATCAAATGGTGGACTCGGATTATGGGATCCTCTCCAAAGCAACAATACAATGGGAGCCAGGATATGGTGGAATTGGATAGTGAAGCCACATATTCCCTGGGCGCGGCTCTGGCAAGCCAAATATGCACTAGGAAGTCATTGGGATGAACTCATCAAAATCAGTCCTAGCATCTTAGGTTCCATGATATGGAATGCGGCCAAAATTCACAATGCGTTCATACAAGAGCATAGCTTCTGGGAAATCCACTCTGGAAACTCTGCACGGTTTTGGGAGGAATCATGGCAGCAGCTATCGAAACTCGCCTCGCTCTTCCACAAACCAATCTAGCAGAATTCTATGCGGCAAGCCAGCCTCACTCATGTCTCTCAATTTTGGCAGCAGCACCCGCTTCAAGAATTCAAATAATGGAAACCCGCCAGCTCCTGGAAAATCGATTGGCACGGAGAAACTTATACAGAAATAGAACAGGAGTTAAGTCATAGAAAAATCAAGCATTCGAATCAGTAGGACAAATTGAGGTGGGGATATACTACAAAAGGTATGTTTACCACCAGGGAAGCATATCAGTTACGCTACTCTAACTCCAATACAGCCACGAATCAGCTCTGGGATCGTATTTGGCAGTCCAGGCTCTAGCCCAAGGTATCTACCTTTCTATGGCTCTTAAGTAAAAGGCGCATCCTAACGTGGGATAACCTACAAAAAAGGGGCTTCATTGGCCCCTCAAGATGCCCCAAGTGCAATCTTCACTCGGAAACCATCCTGCATCTCATGGAGACCTGTCCACTCGCTATTCAGCTATGGGAGAAAGTTGATCAATGTAACAGAAGATCAGGAAAGCGGCAGGGGGACATAGTAGATACTCTAAGAACCTGGCCCAAGCATCCCTATCATAGCCCCATCCTAAATTCTCTATGGAACCTCGTTCTAGGTTTTCTTTACTGGATTTTATGGAAGGAACGGAACAACAGAGTCTTCAACAACAATAGCAGGCCTATAGAAATACTCTGGCTTCTCTTAAAGCAAAATCTCCAAGAAACTCTAACGCTTCGAACTTGGCTAGATATAGATTGACCGGACTCTCCTCAGGAGCGTCTCATCCTGAACTCCTGGAATCTTAACTTATCTATCTTGTCCAATATCAAATCCCATCCCCCTACTAAGTCTGCCTCCCCCCTCCAATGGTCCCCTCCTGCCGCTTCCTCTTTCAAACTGAATTTTGATGGGTCAGCTAAGGGAAATCCTGGGCCGACAGGCTTTGGAGGAGTAATTAGAAATGACAGAGGAGCAGCTATGCATATCTACTACGGTTCGATTGGCAAAGACACCAACAATGTGGTGGAATTGGAATTTTTGTGGAAAGGGATATGCATTGCAAATCAAAACAATTTTTACCCGCTAGAAGTAGAGGGAGACTCCCTTATCCTTATTAATGCAGCTACAAGAATTCAAGTGGGCACCTCGACAGCTAAAATAGCATCCAGTTGGAGGTTTCTAAGCAGGGTCGAAACTCTGGAGGAAAGGCTAAGGCACCCCCATAGCATTATTTTCAAGCATGTCAGGCGCACAGCCAACAAGGTAGCAGATAGATTGGCCAACCAAGGGGTCAACCTGCAGCTCCCTCCTTTCTCAGGCACTCTCAATGATTCAGTTGATGCACAACTCCAATAGGAATGCACTTCTCTGGTGCTTCAGGATTACCCGTCCCCGGCTGCGGGTGTTTAATTCAATGCGATGTACAAGGACGGCACTCCCACTGGGCAAGTGGCAGCCCAGTCCCGCCACTTGTATGGATAGAAGGACGACAAGCAATCCCCGCAATGTTAAATTGAATGCGGCCATTAACTTCAACCTGCAGTCTACCGTTTGCAGCACGATGGCGCTCCCGCTGGTTGCTTCTCCGGCGATTTGGTTTCAGATCCTCTGTTGGGTTGTGGTGATGGCTTTGGGCGACTCAATGCGCCATTATAAGAGCTCACCTCCGCTGGCCTGGACAAGCAATTCGGCGTTGTTTCAATTGGGGTCTTGGCCTCTGATGCATTTGGTGTCTTGGCCTTTGGTTTATCTGGGGTCTCGGCCTCTATCTCAGTCGAGGTCCCGGGCTTCGTCTCAGCGGGTCTCGGTCTCTGTCTCTTGGGGTCTCGGCCTCTGTCACAGGCTTACTCGCATCTGTTCTCCCCTCTGTTATGGTCACTCTCTGAGTTCTAATTCCTCGCCCCTCTGTGCTTCCATCGCCTTGCCTTCCTGGCTCACTGTGCCTTCGCTCACCGTGCCTTCGCTCACTGTCCCTCCACTCTCTGTGCCTTCCTGGCTCATTGTGCCTCCGCTCTCTGTGCCTTCCCGGCTCCAGCGTTACCTCACCTAGGTCTTCAGCATGCCGCGTGAGCGGCTCCGACTTATCAGCAGGAGGGGAGGTTCTCGGGGTGGTTCAAGAGGACGTGTTGTCCAACAGCGCTCCTCCAATACCTCAGACCCTTCCTCAGATGAAATAGGATCCCCAGCTACCAGGAGAGGCAGGGGAAGAGGTAGAGGGCGGGCTCGTAATGCGGATTGTGCGCACATCGCTCATCCCACCACCCGTTTTCGAATTCCTTGCACCCTGGCCAATTCCTCTTTTATAGTTTCAGTCAAGATTGAGAAGTGTGAGAATTCGGCTCAACCCGGAGCCTCTTCAGAGCATAGGCAAGCCACTCCTGTCCAATGCCAAGGAACTCTGTCCACGATGAACCCTGGAGTGGTTGCTGGTCCAAGCGAGCCAGCCAAAAATGCAGTTCTTCAGTCAGATTCCAGTGCCTCAGAGCAGTATGGGTGCATGATAGTTGAGGAGCAGCCTTCCACCTTCGTGGATGAATGAACTCGCCTTCGCTTCCTTTTTTGGTCCAGCAAATGAAACAGGAGGTCGCCTCCCTTGCACTTCACAGTACACATGCTGGTTTCAGGTCTACGCCAACTTCACTTGGTGGTTTTGTTAAGGTTGTTGTCTTGTTTAGTAATGTTCGGGTTTGAGTCTGTTTCAGTTCAGTCCATGCATGGACTCAGCAAGGTTCTACCTCTGTTTGTAAAGCATTTTGGGTAGTTTTTGGTTTTGATGGGTCGAGTCAACTTCCAAAAGTCTGTCGGTAATGCTACTTGGTCAGTTCATGGTTATTTTTGGACAAGTCAGTTCTTAGGGAAGTTTTGCCCTCCAATGTAAGTCCACTGTTCAATCCATAGTCAGTATGGAGAGAACCTTTGAGGCTTGCCTCGCTGTAACTTTTTTTGTATAATAATAGGAGTAGACAAATTTACAAAAAAATAAAATAATAAAAAACAATAATAATATAAAATAAATGAAAAACAATAATAAATTAATTAATTAAAATTTTAATTGATTAATTTTAAATAAAAAATTTTATTGATTAATTAAATAAAAATAAAAACAATTAAAAAACAATAGAAATAATTATAATTATTATTTAATAAATTTAATTAATTAATTAAATAATAAAAGCAATGGAATTAATAATTAATAATAAACAATGAAATTAAATGTTAATTAGATCAAATTAATTATTTAATGTGTGAATTTTTATTACATCAATTTTAATTTTAATTAATTTCTAATTAAAATTAAATATAATTAGTCAATTAGTGCAAATTTAATTAAACATCTCTCCACCATATATAGTATTAATCTCTTAGAATTGATGTAATTAAATTTAAGAAGAGGATTTATTTAAAACTTAATTTTAATTTAAACGAACTCTCTTAGTCTTGAAAATTAAAAATAAATAAAATTAGTCAATTAATTAAACTAAAATAATTAATAATAACCAAAGATTAACATTTGATTAACAAATAACTAAATAAAATACAGATTATCAATTAATTAATTAATTGATTAGTTAGAAAATTAGGGCTAAATAGGATTAACAATGAAAAATAGTAAATAACAATAAATAAAATAAATAAAAAAGAATTATGGTTAGGATTAATTAAAATCAAATGAATTAATTAATCAATTAAATTTAAATTAATTAATTAAATAAAAATAAAATCAATTAAAACTTATTATGAATTAAATAATTTTAGGTTTTCAGAAAAACAATGGGAATATCAAATTAAATAATTTATTTAATTAAATAATTTAATTTAATTAAATAAAATTTTATAAATTAAATAATAATATATTAAAATAAATAAGAAATCATACATATAAGTGTCGGCTTCTTTAAAAAATTAGAGATCTAGGTTTATTTATTCCCAGGTCAAAAGACTCTTCTCTCAATAAGCTTTCATTCATATTCTATCTAAATTAGTCCTGATGATGGACCCTCTTTGGGGTTTGAAACGTCGACAGAATGAACACAAAACTGTGGATAATCCAGATCATGCCACTGCAAAAAACGACCACAGAAGCCTAAAATCTAACATGGTAGAAATCACTTGATCACCGATCAATAATGTAAATTGTTAACAGGTGTGATAGAAACCACTAATAATGATGATGGCCCTCAAGGTACACAAGTATAATCTACAAGTGTGAATATGTGAGATGAAGTCAAAAACTTGTCGAATCATTTGATTGAAGTCCAATGATGTAATTCTATCGTCGAACATGAAGAACTTGTCATTGAGGCATGCAAGCTCCAAGGTACTAAAAAGGTGTTTCTAAATCAACTTTTTGGATAATGAGCTAAAGTCGACAAGAAGTGATTCGTCAAAGGAGGGCCATAATGTTTCCCACATCATCGACATGAAACATAGGATATCTCAAAATGATAGGAGTGATTCAAAATTGTTGCAAAGAGGGTCAAATAAGTATAAGAACTTTGACTTTGCAAATAGGACTTCTCTCGAACATATCGGCAACACGACTCCGGAGTTTGGCAGCGTTTGACTCAAAATGGGATTAGAGGTCATGATGACAACATGGGTGATCGAATCAGAGGCAAAGAGATTTCCTAAACTCGGGAACGCAAGTGGAAAAGAGAGGATATCCCAAACCCAACACAAGATACAAATGAGTGTCATTTTCAAGACCGACGTGCTACCCTTTATACAAGATACAAAACACACTTTACTTCCATTTTTCGCCTGTTATTTATAACAAGTACCTCATTATTTTTAATCACAAGCTTGAAGAGGATACCATATGCTTGTCGTATAAGTTCATCCTTCGGATGAATCCATCCTAGTAAGTTTAACGATCCCTAGGAAGGAGTAGCTCGATCTCGTCATGGTGACAAGTCCTGCGCCATTTAATTTTTACGAGTCCGGCAGAGGGGTAACTCGACATCTTTTTCATGTTTAGAAAGTTTGAAAAAGAGGCAAAAAGAAAACTCCCAATATCCCTTTTCGTAGATAGTCTCTCTAATCCAAAAAGGTAGAAAACAATATTCAAGAGAACCTCTTAGCCATGTTCAACTAAGGTATTCCTTCTTCGTAGCTAGTCTATCTCAGTCCAGAAAAAGGGTTAAACTTATACTTAGTAGATGTCTTTGCATTTACTTTTACGAGTTCGAAAAGACAAGTGCTCGGGAATATTTATATATTTCGAGAGTCTAAAAAGAGCTGAAATAGGACTCTTCTTGGAAGGAACGAGTGGTATAAAGGATTAACAATTTGTTTTGGTGATGATCGAACTACTTGAAACATGTAAAGGTCAAGAGGATGGCTAATAAGACCACTCATCGTAGATGTTCCTCAAGCAAGGGTAAAACAACCAAGTGAAAGTGTATGATTGGCCAAAGAGATGGTGAAAATGGAATGAAAAAACCAAGGCTCATCTAGCAAAAACAAGTTGATAAAGATGGCAATCATGAGAGGTAAAGTGGGAATGGTTTCATTTTTACACAAGCTTGAAACATGGGAAACTATGCTTTAGTATACTTGAAGATAGTTTCATTTTTTCACAAGCTTGAAAAAAACTATGCTTGGATTTGGTTTCATTTTTATACAAGCTTGAAGCAAAGTAAACTATGATTGAGATGAGTTTGCATGCCCCCAACATAATGACTCAATTCGAGGTACATGCCCCCCAAGCTTGATTTCATTCACCGAAGCAGACTACTCGTTACTAAGAGATGGATGGATGAAGGTTCACTTACGAGATCAAGTGAAAGACTCGACTGGGAATTCATGATATCTAATCAAAGACACAAGAAAATAACCATGCTCATGAAACCTTGTTTCAATTTTTAACGAGTTTGACACAAGTAAAGGAACCATTCTCATGGGGACCTATTTCATTTTTTAACGGGATTGACATAGTAAAAGAACTATCCTCATGGGGACCTATTTCACTTTTTAATGAGGTTGACATAGTAAAAGAACTATCCTCATGACCAATTTCATTTTTTAACGAGATTTACATAATAAAAGAATTATCCTCATGGCCTTGATCGAGACTATAAGAGACCATAGCTTCTAAGAGGTTCTCATCAGGTGGGAGAACAATTATCTGAAAGGGATACATGTCAAGGGATCTAATGGAAATATCAGGTTCTAATGCCCCCAGTACATGATGCGCTATATCACTGACTAGATCATCCGTAGACGCGGGCACGAAACAAGTGGCCACATAATTAACCTGTGGCGGGGGTGATACCAATTGCATACAAGGATCATTTAGGGAAGATGGTTGATCACGAGTCAAACAGGACCAACGAACAAAATTTGATCAATGGCCACAATTCTTCCTTCATGCAGGAAACATATCACACGAAAGAGAGAAGAGACAAGAGCTCCCATGACATAAACATAGTCATGGTCGAGGAGTAAATCAAAATCCAAAGGGCCTTGGACAACCATCACGCCAAGATAGATGATTTTTCCTCCCAAAGTAATAGGCAACTTCGGAAGGAGCCCTTAGGGTTGACTGGTTCCTCTGCTAAGAGCTAACATATTTTGGGTAACGGGCAAAAGATGCGGAGAGCCTAAAGCTTGCCAAGTATTTGAAGACATAATACTAACAGATGCACCTTCATCTATGATTGTGCCAGGTATGAGTATATTATAAGCTTGTATCGTGATCTGAAAGGGCACATGGGAAGGAAGACAATATCCTGCCAGTCGACTTCAATCAAAGAAAGTGACTAAACTACTTGGAGAGGGTGCCATCAGAATGGGAGGACTGCCCTCTTGCATTACAGGAACAAGAGGATCACCCCCTGTACTATGGGAATAGGAGGATCGCCCCTCTGTACCGTGGGAAGAATAGGATTGCCCCCTAATTATTTGGAATCTGAAGAAACAAGAAAAACGTGAGTGGTATGAGGTTCACTCTCTATAGGAAAGGTGTGATCACCTAAAGGTGGAATCAAGTCAACCATGTTGAATTTCCATGACCTTGGGTTTCGGTTAGTCTTAAAATCACTGACGCTACCAAACCAAGAATCTCAACCATAAACTACTTTTCACAGTGGAAATATAAAGCAGTAAATCAATACGCACAATGATACACAGTTTTAAACAAAATTGTACAATAATGTACAATCACCAATCTTTGTTATATTAATCCAAATCTGATAAATACAATAGTCTATGGTTACAAGATACAATGACAAACTTCGTTGCAACACTTCTATGTCGTATCTTGTCATGTTGGTCTGTCGTACCCATATTGCTCACTAGTAGTGCCTTAGTCCATCAAGGCCGCTACACATCGAGACTTCAGGAGGGTTGCCTCCTATCACTACTGCAATTCATGCCTACTGCAATGAACATGGACTCATCAACTGCTCTCTGGGTTGGTCAATTCCCGAGCTCCAATTTGCCAAGATAGCAATAACTTTAGTCCATCAAAGTGTTGCACTTCGGCACTGTCCTTCACCCAAGCTTCAACTGCTCTTCATATTTCAAGATAGCTTGTCAACTTTGGGTAGCCAATTTGGTGCCCTCCAACATTCCTATGACACCCAATCTCGTCACTGTCAGATATGCACCTAATATGACTTTTCTTCACCTCAGAATGTCATATAAATGGCTCCAACAGGCTACAAAATGTCTGATCTAATTTTGGTCACTACATGACCCAATACACCTCTTTAAATATGTTGTTGTTACACCATGCTAACTGTTGTATTGTTGTTCTTTGTTTAGGGCATCACTCACAACCCTATTCCTCCTCACAACTTCAGAAAATTTCCCTCCAAAAGTTGTAGTCCTCCAAGGGGAGGATCCTCCACCCACATGATGGTCCTTTTGTGCTAATTCTAACCCAAACACAACACAAGAAGTGACCTAGTTGTCAGCTATGGCCTGTGGCCTAGCCCAACAACTGTTGTAGGGTCTAAAACTCCACAAACAACCCTTGAAACAGCGGCGTCCTTAGCTCCATATCTACGGCCTACTCTGCCCAGCTTACCAGTCAAGAAACAACCCTTAAACTCACCTTAAAATGACCCTTAGCATACCTTGTTGTCATCTATAGCAATCGGCCTCCACCACATAAGTATCCATGTCGTCCCTTAGCCTCTTTCACGTTATCTCTTGCTCTCTCTAGCTGTGGCTAGGCTTCTTCTCTCTCCACTGAAAATTTTAGACGTGTATTGCCCACTTGGATGCTCAAAATAACTCCATATCACCTTCTTTATATACCATAAATAAGGGCTCCAAAAACGTCATATTTGAAGCAACACGTCCATTAGATTTTTCAAGTCGGCCTACCTGACAACCAATAATAATTATGTCAACTTCAAAAATTCATATCTCTCAAACGGCAACTTGGATTTAGAAAAATTTTGATGCGTTGGAATACTATTTCTGAACACTATCATCCTCATCCATCGTAAGTCATAAATCCATCAATATTTTGTCCCAAATCTCGATGGGTTCCAAAACCCCATACTTGGGTTCCAAGCCCACAAGTTGCCCTTGTGGTGCTTTGTCCTCTAAACCCTGAAACCTAGGGTTTGGAGAACCTCCCAAGCTACACAAATAAATAGCCCCTCTTAGCGAAGGAGGTACTTCTAATACTAGGAATTATCTCGTCATCATCATCACTGCTCGCTACACTTGCCCAACTCTTGGCATTCACAATCAGAACAATCCTTGTACGGTGAACTACATCCTTCTCAAAAGTATCATTGTCACTGCTAGAAGCAACCTTCTTCTTCTTCTTATCCTGTAACGTCTTCCACTCTTTCCATGATTCCTTCTTGGTAGTTATAGGATCACCCTTTCTCACCACTCACCACACACTCTTCTTAGGTTGTAGAGTCTCCCTTTGAATATGCAAGCTCCTTCTCGAACTAGACTCTCTCTGAGTATCTAGAACCTATACCTTCTTGGGAAAGTGTACCTTATTCTCAGGAACCTGTACCTTCTCCTCTGAAGCCTGCATCTGTACCTCCTCTTACTTCTCTGGAACCTGTACCTGCTCCACCGGTTTCTTTTCATGATCCACAATCTTGGCAGTCAACCTGTAGAGACCATGCTCTCTAACTCTGAGTACAATCCCATCGAACTTAGAGCCTTTGAGCCTAAGTCTTTCCTTTCCATCTTGGAACAAGACCTCAAACCCCTTCTTCTCCATCATCGAGATAGAGAGCACATTATATATGAGTCCTAGTACAAATAGTACATCCTACACCCACATCATACGTCTTGTCTCCATCTTAAATGGCACCACACCCAATCCTCGGATCTCCAACTGACTCTTGTCACCCAACACCATGTGCAAATTCGAGTCCCATCCAACTAGAGTCTCAAAAATATCCTGTGACCCTATCATATGGTTCGTCGCACCACTATCCATGTACCATTGATCCTCTTTGATAGTACCCTACGAGAAATGAGAAATCATAACAAAACCCACCTCTTTGTCTTCCAAATTCTAGCGAGCTCATCCATCTCTGCTTTATTAGCAATAAGGGCGCCCTGCTTCCCTTTTCTTTTTCTCATCATCTCCCTTTTTCTTCAAAAATTTCGACGAAAAATGACCCATCTCGCCACAATTGAAACACTTGACTTTACTCAAGTCCTTCTTGTGCTTACCCTTCATTCGTGATGCAAGTTCCATTCATGATATGAAACCTTCTACTTTGGTTGAAGATCCTTGTCTCACAACTCTTCCTAAATGAAATCATCCCACA
Organism: Pinus taeda; assembly: GCA_000404065.3. Lineage (NCBI taxonomy): Eukaryota > Viridiplantae > Streptophyta > Pinopsida > Pinales > Pinaceae > Pinus > Pinus taeda. The sequence continues at coordinate 204,974 of APFE031122568.1, forward strand.
ACCTATCCCCGTCTGGAAGCTTCTCCCTGGCTACCATTCCTTTGAGGAAGGGCTTATGATCCTCAGTGAACCCTTTCAAGGCAATCCTTACCATATCTTCATCTAAGATAGTCACATCGATGATAGCAATCTCATCTTTGACCTCAGACAATCTCGTCAGATACGAGGTCACACTTTCACCCTTTAACATGTTGGTGGACTTCAATTTGTCCACCAATATTAATACCTAGTTCTCGTTCTTATTCTGGAACAAATTCTGAAGAGACACCCACATCTCATGTGCGGTGTTCTTCCTGGACAAATGAGGTATTAGCGCATCCCTCACATCATCAAGGATGAGCAATCTCTCCCTCGCATCCAAATCTTTCTTTATTTCCATCTCCTTAGGTTCGGTTAGCTTCTTGATTTCTTTCTTAGCAAAATCCCAGATCATGTTGACTTGCAAGATCAACTTGATCCTTTCCTTCCATGGACTATAGTTGGACAACCTCTCCAACCTATCCTCATATCGGTACCTACCTGCAACTTCGACATTGTAGTGAACACTTCACTCATAATGTGACCAACTCCCTCTCACATTGTACTTTGCTACACACAATTCTGATCTACTCACTTTCAAATTAGCTCAGACACGCTCTGAAACCATGTTGAATTTCCATGACCTTGGGTCTAGGTTAGAGTCTTGAAATCATTGACACTATCAAACCAAGAATATCAACCATAAACTACTTTGCACAACGGAAATATCAAGTAATAAATCAATATGCACAATGATACATAGTTTTAAACAAAATTTTACAATAATGTACAATCACCAATATTCATTATATTAATCCAAATATGATAAATACAACAATCAATGGTTACAAGATATAAGGACAAACTTGGTTGTAACACTTGTATGTCGTATCTTGTCATGTTGGTCCGTCGCACCCGTACTGCTCACTAGTAGTGCCTTATTCCATCAAGGCCACTACACATTGAGACTTCAGGAGGGTTACCTCCTATCACTACTACAAGTCACGTTTGCTACAATGAACACAGGCTCATCAACTTCTCTCTGGTTTGACCAATTCCCGAGCTCCAATCTGCTAGGCTAGCAACAACTTTAGATCATCAAAGTGTTGCACTTTGGCACCGTCCTTCTCCCAACCTTCAACTTCTCTTCATCCTTCAAGATAGCTCGTCTAAGGCTACTTTAGGTAGCCAACACGCTACCCTTCAATAGTCCTATGGCTCCCAATATTGTCACTATCGGGTCTGCACCTAATATGACTTTTCCTCACCTCAGAATATCATATAAATGGCTCCAACATGATACAACGAGTCTGATCCAATTTTGGTCACCACATGACCCAATACATCTCTCTAAATATGTTGTTGTTACACCATGATAATTGTTGTATTTTTGTTCTCTGGTTAGGGTATCACTCACAACCCTATTCCTCCTCACAACTTTAGCAAATTCCCCTCCAAAAGTTGTGGTCCTCTAAGGGGAGGCTCCACCACCCACACAATGGTCATTTTGTGCTAATTATAACCCAAACACAACACAAGAAGTGACCAATTGTTGGCTACGGCCTGCGGCCTAGTCCAACATCTGTTGTAGGGTCTAAAACTCCACTAACAACCCTTGAAACAGCTGCGTCCTTAGCTCCATATCTACGGCCTATTCTGCCCAGCTTACTAGTCAAGAAACAACCCTTAAGCTCGCCTTAAAACAACCCTTAACATAGCTTGTTGTCACCTACAACAACCAACCTCCACCACAGAAGTATCCACATTGTCCCTTAGCCTCTTTCACACTGTCTCTTACTCTCTCTAGTTGTGGCTAGGCTTCTTCTCTCTCCACCGAAAATTTTAGAAGTTTACTGCCCACTTTGATGCTCAAAATGAATCCATATAACCTTTTATATATACCATAAAGAAGGGCTCCCAAAACGTCATATTTAAAGCAACATGTCCATTGGATTTTTCAAGTTGGCCTACTTGATAACCAATAATAATTATGTCAACTTCAAAAATTCATATCTCTCAAATGGAAACTCGGATTCAGATGATTTTCGATGCGTTGGAATCATCTTTCCAAAAAATATCATCCTCATGCATCACATGTCATAAATCCATCACTATTATGTTCCAAATCTCGATGGGTGCCAAAACCCTATACTTGGGTTCTAAGCCCACAAGCTGCCCTTGTGGCGCTTTGTCCTCCAAACCCTAAACCCTAGGGCTTGGAGTACCTCCCAAGCTACACAAATCAAAAAACCGTTTCCTCAACCAATGGTTTGTTGGAAATGGACTCATGAGATTCACTTTCAGAGAGAGTGGAATTGAACGAAAATGAGTTATGATCAACCACTTGATCACCTAGTGGAGGATCAAGGGAAAGCTTTTGATAACTAGTCGAAAGACAAGGTTGAGAAGTGGTAAGGTTATCCAAAATGTTATAGGCTTCATCCATATAAGGAAAAAGGTGAATATGATGATGCCCTTCACATAACCTACAGGGAAATTTGACTTTTCCCTTTTTCCCATGGGTTTTACTGTCAATAGTTGAAGGTTTATCACCAACATGATCTCCAGAGGTTGATGACAAAGGTCAATGTGTAACTATGGACCACACTTCTAATATATTGGGAATACCAAGACATTCTAGAATAAGGTGGTCACCCTTACAAATCTTGCAAAGGAATTTTACTTTACGAGGTTGATTGGAAAGTTTCTCATCATCAATTGCATCAGTAGCATCGACTGCTTGGTTGCCCCCTTGCTTATTTTTCTTCTTCTAATATTCCTTTTCTTCTTCTTCTTATCCACCTAGTCACTGACTTGCAGGCTTTCAACAGACGAAGAGGAAGAAGACCGAACATGCAAAGAAAGAAAAGAGTCAACTTTAAGATCAACCGGAGGTTGATACTACTCAAGGTGGAGAGACTAGTTGAGGAGCGGTTTGGACATTTAGAATCATAGGGGTTGAAAATAACCAAACTGGAAAACCAATGGTAAATTGAGGAAGAGACAATGTTGCCATATAGGGAGCACCAAAATTCCCAAAAGAAGGAAAAGGACTAGGATTCCCTTAAGAGGGGTTTCCTTGGTTGGTAGACTCAGGAACTGTTGCAAGTAGTCTCAACCTAAGATCTACTAAGGAGTATTTTCACAAGAAGGATATTATTCTGTGGTCAATTAATTTTATAAATTAACAACAAATAAATCAAAAATGGGTAATTAGGCAAAAGGGTTTACCAAGTATCCGTGAACCACTATATAGACCTTGGTGGAACCAAGGACTTAACGTACCGTGACCAATCTCCCCAAATGTTGTGTTTGGTGTATCACTTCTACAAGGAAACTGACTCAGTTACTTGTGGATTGATAGCAACCTATAGGGGACTCTCAATATATACACGATGGTACATGGGAGTGCATTCCGTAGTAGTGTTGTCTAATGCATAATCGTTCGATGAGAGTGTTCCCATATACTTACCATGAGTGGAGCACCTCCGATATACTTGAAAGTACTGGAGAACAGTCCTTTACACTTCCATACATGGAACGAGATATCACCCCTGGGATACAACGCTGGAAAATAACGACAGCTCCTACATTTAACGACGTCGGAACACATCCCTAGCCTAGACCTCTAAATTTTTTGTTAAGTTCCAACTGCTCCTTAGGTTAATTGAGGTAAATTTTAATGTTGATCTTCAATTAAGTTTCACTTTTAAGGCTCAAAACGATTTCACTTGAACATCTATGATGCAACTATCATGAGAAAAAATTCCTTTTCAATTCGATGAAAGCTAAACTAGTAATGGGAGAGATTTCAAACAATGATGCAACAAGCAGTAATGCAACAAACAAAGTGCCCTTAACTAGTTTTTTACTTTTCACTTCCCAAAAGCAACTTTTCAAAAGTAAAATGATTTTCACTTTTACTAAGATGCACTTATATGAACTTCCACTTTTATTTTCTTTTTGAATGATTTAATACACCTAATGCACTCTTTAGCTTTCAATTACCGAAAAATGTGATCTATTTCAATGATGAATCTAAAAAAAGCAACTTCTCAATGCAACTAATCTAATGCACTTTTACGAAAAGTAAAATTTTGAAATGAAAACTAAATAAATGCAAGATCAATTTCTTTTATGACTGCAAAAGAATTATTAATTCTCAATCAACAACAGATCAATATTTTCCTAATCATACAAGCAACAAACAATGATTTTAATTGACTCAAAACATCCAAAACTCAATCAAATTTTCACTTTTACCACTTAAAGGACGAGATTGAATTTTGCACACCACAAAGAAATTGAAAGAAACAAACAGAATATGTTGCACACAGAGCATGGAAATGGTCTTAGAGACCAGGACACACTAGGGATTTCAACAGAAACCCTAAAAATTCTCACATTCAAGGACCAACGCTACTTTACATAGTGAAACTCATGCTGATAGGGTTATCAATGCATCTTTTCATAGAAAAACGTGTGCTAGCAGCACTACTTTTCATATCAAAACTCATGCTGGCAGCACTACTTTTCATGGCAAAACCCGTGCTAGTCTTCAGCACGGGTAGACAGTAAAAGACAGGGTCTTCAGCATGACTGTACAAGGAAAAACAAGTACTGACAACGTGACTGTCACTGATAAAACACATGTTGAGCAAGGAAATTTTAGGAAAAACAAGAAAGACTCAGGAAGAAACTCTAAATTTGATACCCTAAGGCACCAACAATTTAGAGTACATACTAAAAATCAATCAAAACAAAGGGTCATTCAATGGTTGGCCAAACTTAACGAGAAGGAAAAAATGAAAGGAGGATGAAAAGGGTGTAGGCTTCCCCAGAAGAGTCACCGATTTGTTAACCAGGCAATCCCTTCTACGCATATAAGCGATCCCTCTAGCCCAATGTATGGGTCTAGTAACAACTGTGACAAAATGAACAAACTTCCCTAACCTAAATCAGAATGACAAATGAGAAATGGAGATGGCCTACCTCTCTCCTATGTGCTCGACCTCTGATGATGATCTCGATCCCTTAGCTCTCAGGCTCACTCCTCGTTATTCCTTATGTCTGAATACCTGTAAGAGAGATCAAAAGACAACAACAAGAGAGATCATAGCATATGCATTCCAATATAAGTTATACAACAGATCAAGGAATATTGTACTAAGAAAACCATCATAAACAAGCTTATGTGAAGTAAAAAATGCTTTGTATTAATGATTAAATAAAAGAAGAAAGCATACAACTGGTGCCTTGATGTTGAAGGCCTCCTTCAGGATGGTTCCAAGTCCAAGACAAACTTAACAAGCTCTCCTTTCCTCTCTTACCAAAATGGCAGCATCTAAGCACAATTGAGTAGAAGAATGGCAACCAGCAATGACCAACCCATTGAGGAAAGTGAAGAATGGATTTATAGTGATGGAGAGGAGGTTAGAGATCCACCAAAGTGGGAAGAAGGTCCTTATCCCAAAGTTAAGACCTCTAAATGGGAGTACTCGACCATATCTTCGTCCAACAACTACCAACTCACCATTCTCGAGGCTTCTAGTGAGAAGCTTCTGCTCTAATTTTGGAGAAACTGCCTGAAGAGGATCAACGCAAATTTTCCTATCAAAAGTTGCGCTACCAACGCTAGTCACTAGCTAGACAAAAGGTTACTAACAGGAATTTTCCTACTAAAAATAACGATGGTCTTTCAAATTAGGATTGTTTTAGAAATTTTTCGAGAATTACTTCAAGATATTAGTTCTCCATCTCTTCAGGGATGTGTTGAGCATATAATTCATGGTGCATGAGTTTACACAGCTTTTGTCGCTTTATGACATTTGTGATGACAGTGGCACAAAGGAAGACACTTTCGGTACAGAGTTGGGAATGTGACAAAATATTGTGTAATGATTGGATAAAATGGAAAGATCACATATACAGAGGTTCCAACCTAAGTCAGATAATAAAGAACCAAGAGCAACACAATTTTGGGATAAGTCAAAATTCTAAAATGATTAGGATTGCACATGGCACATCAGAGAAACAACTTATGGATTTTCCAAAGAGCAAACAAATGCTCAAGAAGGATTTCATTGAACACATCCGATGCCATGGGGCATCCTCTATATTGTATTTCTAATTGTACTCCTTGTTATTTATTTATGTTGTTAAAGTAGTTTTTATTTCATCATTTCATTTATGTTTTTAGATTAGATTTACTTTTCATGTTAGTAGAATTGTTGATGGTTACAAAGATTCTATCTTATGTACTTAATGCTATATGATGATATTCTGGTTGGAAGCTACTTATACAATTTTGGGTGTTTCTTGGGTGCAGATTCTGGATTCTCACATTGTGTTGAAGTAACATATCCCCAAGTGGAGCCATATGTTGACCACTCCGTTTCAACGAACCTATAGCAGTACACCCTTTTTTTTGCAAAAAGGGATTTCATCATTTAGATCTTCAAGATTCAACATCAGTCGACAATTTTTCAAATTTGTAAACCCATTCTGCATGTTTGTAATGCAAATGATTTTAGTAAGACCATTATGTATGTAATCACCTAGATAAAACTATTATTTTGATGGCAATTTTCATCCTTGGAGGTTTTTCGTCTTGTCGATTCATCTGTGTTTCTAAACACACATGATCAGCGGAGTTTTTCCCTCCAGCCTCAACCCAAAGCTAGGGTGGATTTTGTCATCAAGATCTTAGGTAAGTCTTAGTGTTCTAGTCAAGCCTTCTATAAAGTGATTTGAGAATAGTTTTAGCTAATCAGCTAAATTATTTTATTACAAATCACTTGGTCTACTAGATCATATTTGAGTCGCAAAATTGGGTAAATAATTAAGGGTCTATAATGAACGGGTGTTCCCCTTTCATGGGTTAAATGTAATTATCTTATGTAAATAATATTTTAGTCATGATGTTAAAATATTAGAGGGTTGGAAAAAATAATTGATCCTCTCATGTGTCAATTAATTAATTTTTCTAGCAAAAATAACTTAAAAATCATAAGCCAGAAATTTAATTAATTAAAGTCGAAGTTAAGTTTTAGGAAAAATAAATTCTCCAAAAATAAAAATAAAAAAAATCGCGAGTTCTAGATAAATTAATTTTTGGAGGTCCTCCATCAAGATATTATTGAAAATATCAAGGGATTTTGGACCCTTGGGCCTTAGTGGTTAAGTCAAAGTCAAGTTTTTGAGGAAATTAACTCAAAATAATTTTTTGAGTTAATTAAAAATCAATTAAATGAAAAATTCAAGTTTTCCTCAAAAAATAAATAATTTCAATGGTGATGATTAAAAGATAATCAAATATTTATCGACTATCAAAATTACTTTGACAAGGATCAAACCAACTAGCCACTTGGAGAATTTATCTATAAATTAGAGGTCATTTGTCTCACAAATCATCCGATCTTTGGATCATTTACTTACTCTTGAAGCTCTCTTGTAATCTTTTTTGGAATATTAATAACACAAATTCTTTGGGGTTTACGTTGATAGTGGTGGTTGATAGTGGTGTTCCTCTCTTGCATCTTATAGTAGTATCCTTTGAGGAATAATCTATTGCACAAGTATCTTGCATAGTTTATTGGGTTTAAAATAGAATTTTAATTTAATATAGTTAGGAGGTATCTCTAATTCTAGAAAAAAATCGTTGTTATTTTACGTCTCTATTAATTTGGCAATTTAATCTGAAGTGTGCAAAAATCATTTGATTAAATTACAAATAAAAAATAAAAAATAAAAAATAAATAAAATAAAAATAAAATAAAATAAAATCGTGCATTTGGGTAAATCCTCGACTAGACTAACTGACTCCCAAGGCATAAGATCTGAAGAGCCTTCCTTATCCAAATTCCTAGACATATCATACAATTTTCTTTTTGCGAGATTTTTGGGACTAGTACCTAATTTTTTAAATTAATCGCCTTTTATAATCTGTGTTAAATAAATAGATCTAGCTAGAGAGGGCTTAAATCTACAGATCTAGGAGCGGAGTCAAACTCATACTCCTCAGATCTGATAGATCTATAATTTAATTGTATAGATCTGAAGCTTTTGTAGAATATTTTAAAATTCTAACATTTGGGTCTTGGGGTTTTAGTTCTATTTTGTATATATCGGGTCTTGGGTATTTTATTTTTCAGTTGTTCAGGTGTAGATATGAGATTTTTCAAGGAGATATGGGGGTTTTAAGACAGATCAAGGCCCTAAAGGGAAAGATCTTGTCTCAAATTTTGTTTGCAGGACCAAAAATTGAATTTAATCCATTTAAAGGAAGAAGATTGGGGTTTTAAAATTTCATGAAGTATTGGGTGAATTTTTTAAGGTCCTAGAGGCCTAGCGCTACCTTTTCTCCTTAGATCTGCCTCCTTCAAGGTTGAACGCAGTCCTCTCTCCCTGTCTGTGACACCCTCTCTCTTGCTTGCCACAAGCTCTCAAAGCCTCTTCATTGTCTATGCGACTCCTTTCCTCCTTGTTTGCGTCCCCTTATACCACCTCCTAACCCTCAGCAACTCCCTCTTCCTTCGTTGATCCCTTAAAGTTGGTGATCCACAGGCTTGTCATGGCCTTAGTTGCTTGTCTGCAACCTCATCCTACTCCCTTCCTCCTCTTTGCAGCCTTCACGCTACGTCTTCCCTTCCATGTTGTTGTAGTAACCTCCCTCCATCCACACCCTTGTTCAGCCCTGAAGTCACCTAAACACAGCATAAATTTTCCTCATTTGACGTGGATTTTTGACCCTAAAACTCAAATTTGTATCCATCCTAACCACTGTGACACGAGTTTGAAAATTTTTTATGATTTTGAGAAAGAATTTGTGCATTCAATTGTGGGAGAGAAGAACGATTTTTTCCAAGTGAGTGCATCAACGAATTCACAGTAAATTCGGGCCAAGGTTTGTTTTTTTAGTTTGGCATCAAATTTGAATGTGGGTGATTTAGTTCTTTCATTTAGAAGAAATTTTCAAGCCTTTGGGATCTATAGTATGCTTCTCTGAACCTTATCCTAATATTTTAAATCAAACAAACCTGCATAACAAGACATCTAAGTCGTGACATTAATTCAACACATTGGAAAATCATCTATGGGGATAAAAATATAGTTTCAATGATTGTCATATGCGTTCTGAAGTCTGATCATAACATTGACTTGCGTGGGTACATTCAGAAAAAAAATTAATTCATAACTGTTTGGCACACTTGGCATTAGTTTGGAATTTTAAGCTCATTTCCATCTTAAATAAATTCATTGTTGTCCTTAATATTAATCTCTGAAATTTAGGTGTTGTAACATCAATTTGAAGCTAACTGTCATAAGAATTTAGAGGGCTAATTTCTCTATTGTCATAAATTTAATCTTTGGAAATTTAAGTAATTTTGAAAGAAAAGCAAGGTTGAAATTAATTGCTGGTTTGAGGAATTTGAAAAGTCTAAATTCTTAATTCTTTCTGAGTTCCATGATCTGAAATTTGCATACACATAAACTCACTATCTAAGGAATAATTTCACATATTTGGTCAAGAGGGTAATCTAAAGAGTTGTTGATATCTAATTTCTTGTTCCATTAATTTGTGAAGGTTATTTGTGTTAATATTTAAATCCCTTTGAGTTAAGCGATATTGCAGGTGATTTACCTTAATTATATACCATTAAATAATTTTGGATAATTGATTGATTGAAGTTTAATTGTGCATTTCTTGGATATTTTTCTTCAAGCTTCAAATAATTATCATTAGAATTTTACATTGAGATTGAATAAGTGCTCTATTGTGTACTTGTGATAAATTATATATCTTTCAGTTCTCAAGATGAGTATTTACATTTCATGTTATGAGCATTTTCAAAGCTAGCATAATTGGGATCGTCTAATCAAACTTCTTGGACAAAGTACTTAGCGAAATAACTTAATATAAATCATAGTCTAAGTACTCTAAAGCGTTAACATCCTCCTTCTAAATAGTCATCCTCTTTCCTCGCTTTTCATCCACATTCTAAGTTAGTCTTGCATTTAATAATTGAGCTCAAGCATAAGATTGGTTGAAATAAAGATAAGAACACCTTTTGCTTCCTCTCTTGATAAGTTTAGTCTTTTTAGTGTCTAAAACAATGACCTTGTATTCGTCAAAGCCACAGCCTCTACAATGCTAGAGGCACTGGGTATGTTGAATTTCAAGGAGAGGGATCATTAATCACACCGTCGTGTGCTTCACCTTGACTTATCTCTGCCATTCGCTATAAATGTTAGGCTCAATATAGACAAATATCAAAGGACATATTTAAAATAGGCATTTAAATAAAATCAATCAAGATTCTTGCATTTCACTTAAGTCATACGAATTGCATTTTCATATAGGATAGTACTCATCAAAGCAACAATTGTCTATCGTGTACTTGATGTCAAAATTTGTAAATCAAGAGTGTTGAACTCCATAAGGCACTCGTTTCAAATCTTATAAATCTAATTGAATCCTTAACATCTTGTTAAATCTAAACAAGTACTTGGTCATTCAACGGTGTCTCCCTGACTAGTTGGTTCCCAACTAGTCCTTCTTCATCTCATTTCCATAGGGCCTAACCCCCATAGTATGTTGTTGGGAGACAACTTAAATGGGGAGGTTGGCGATCAGGGTGACAGCCCCCGAGATGATTAGTTGTCCCAATGCCTATACATTTTGAGTGACAACACCTCTAATTTCTTCATTTTTCCATTATTTTCCTTCAATTTTCTCCTCACATGCAAACTGTGACCTTTCACCTTCCTTTTCTCCTAATTTCATTTATTTTCATAATAATAATTAAAAAAAGCCAATTAATGCCTCTTTTCCATTTCCTTTGCCAATTTCCCTTTCGTCACAAACACAAGAAGTGATTCCCACTAGAATATCTTTGCCGAACATTCAACTTGGAATAAGTGTCCCTTGACCTTGGTCTTATTTTTCCTTTATTAACTTTATTACATGAACTTTTAACCTGAGGTTGTTATAGACCCCTCCCCCTTAGGCAAACACCATCCTCGGTGTTCTATGACACCTGCAACCAACAAGACCGTTGAAAAGCAAAACATACTTCCCATGGAGCTTTATAAGCTAGCTCGTTGCAGTATTCACAATGAACAACCTGCTCGAAAGCAAAACCATCATGACAAGCATGACAACCATATCGCTTATTGGAGCTTTATAACCCAACTCATGGTGATATTTACATCCATGTACATATATACATATATCAAAAATGGTTTACCTCAAACAAAAAACAATGAAGGATACATAGCCCGCATTTGATCATCCATCTCCTATGTAGCTTCATCAGGCCCAAAGTGCTTCCACTGCATTTTAACTTGCTCGATTTATCTATTTCGGAGCACATGTTGTTTCTGTTACAATATGCATTGAGGTTATGGATGGAATTCTCCTTTTGGTTCCACCTGCAATACTGACCAATCAATAACATTATCAACATCCTTTACATATCTTTTATGCAATGAACCATGGAAAACATCATGGACTTTCACTGTCGAAGACAATGCAAGTCTGTAGGCCACTAGTCCAATCCTCTCAAGGATCTCAAAAGGCCTGAAATATCGTGGTGCTAACTTGGCACATGATCAAATCCTCAATGAGCTCTTCTTGGGCTTGATCCGCAAATACACATGCTCCCCAACCTGAAACTCCTTAAATGCCCTGTGTTGGTCTGCATAAATCTTCTTCCTATCTTTTACTACCTTTAGCTTCTTCTTTATAACCTATATTTCCTATTCCATGCAGTTTGTCAACATGTCCAGTCCAATAAGTACCCTATTCACTGGATCACTCCAATTGATGGAAGTATTATAACTTCGCCCATACAGTGCCTCAAATGGACTCATCTTTAATGACTTCCTAATAACCATTGTTGTAAGAAAACTCAACTAATGGAAGGTACTCCTCCCATCTCCTCTATTGATGCATCACATACATCCTCAACATATCCTTAGAAATCATGTTAACCCTCTATGATTGTCCATCTATCTACGGATGATAAGTTGTGCTAAAGGCCAACTATGTCCCCAAACCTACAAACAAAACTTAGAAGTGAATTTAGCATCCATGTCTGACACAATCTTCTTCAGAACATGATGTAATCTCACAATATCCCTGACAAAAACTTGTGCCACCTCACTAGCTGAATATGTAGTCTTCACTGGAATGAAGTGAGCTACCTTGCTTAGAATGTCTCCACAACCATGATAGAATCATGTTACCTCATGTCCTTGGAAGACCTGTAATGAAATCCATGGAAATGACCTCCCATTTACATCCTAGAATTGAAATCAGTTGAAGCAATCCACCTGGATTCTTACACCCTGTTTTCACCTACTAACAGTCAAAACATCTAGCCACGAACTCTACCACTTCCTTCTTCAGATTCAACCAACAATATAACTTATTTACTGTTATTAATGTCTTATGATATCTTGGGTGACCTGAAAAAGGCTTGACATGAAACTCCCTCAAGGTAAGCTTCTTGATCCCACTGTCATCTGACACATAAATCTTGCTCCTGAATCTCACAAAACCATATGTCATGAGATGATAGTCCACATCTTGATCACCTATACCTTGCTTTAACCTGTGCCTAAGCTCCTTATACCTGTCATCCTATTGTCCTAATTATGATATTTTATCTTGTAAATCTGTCCCATATGAGCTCACTATTGCAACATGGTTCATTTGCACTCTCTTGTTGAAAGCATCTGCAACCTTGTTCTTCTTACCCTTGATGTATCTAATGTCAAAGTCAAACTCATTGATCGTGGGCAACCATCTAGCTTGCCTGGCATTCAAATTTGATTGGTCAAATATATATCTCAATCCACCAAGGCCACTCATCAATATAAACCTCATTCCAAGAAGATCATGTCTCCATATCTTCAATGCATGGGTAATAATTGCTTACTCAAGATCATGAGTCACATAGTTCTTCTCGTGCTCATTCAGTTCTTGGACCCATAGCATACCACATGTCCCTCTTACATAAAAAAATCCACCAAGTCCTCTCTTGCAGGCATTTGTACACACCAAGAACTCTTTTTCTGGATCTGCAATCTTAATAACTAGAGCATTTGTCAATAATTGCTTCAACCGCTCAAAACGGGTTTCACAGTCCTCTTTCCACTCAAATTTCTTTCCTTTTCTCTACAAAGATGTAATGGGATAGAAATTCTGAGAGAAGTTCCTAATGAACCGCCTATAATAACCTACTGAACCCATGAACGATCTTACCTCATTGATCCAGGTGGCTTTAGAAATAGAAGTGGCCTTAAAATAGATCAAAAAACAAAGTCATCATATCGTAGTGCTCGTTGTCTTGATTCTAACGGTGTGAACATTAGTCAAATCCGAGTTCGTATGCTCAAGTTATAGTCGGTCAAAGTTCTGGTCAAACTTGGCCAAGTGGTAGTCACTAATGAGGCAACAAGTTGTCGAAGGGACTGCGCATAGAAAATGATGATCAGAAAGGGATAATTTGTTGCCTCCTTAATTCGTCCAGTAACCCTTAATTTCCGGCATAATTTTTTTTAAAATTCAAAAATAAATAAATATTGGGTGGTAGGTTGCCACTCCCGCCACCCCCCAATGGACCAAACAACTATAGTTATTATTTAAATTAAAATGGATCAGGTCACCGAGAGACTCGGGCCCGCCCAAAACATATGTCAATGACATAACATATATGTTTCAATATAACTGCCAACCCAATCACATGATAACACCATGCAGAGGATGCCGACGGGGTTCGAACCTGCCTGACCTATGTGGGTCGGCCTGCCAATAGGCGGCCCCAAACATAACATAACGTTAAAAACCATTTTCCATATATTGCAAACCGTTCCGAACCATTTGGGCAAGGTGGGTTTTGAACCTAGTCTGCCACAACCCAAAAGTTTAACATAGCTTCTGCCACCAATGGGTTGTTGGCCCTACGTTGGTAATGCCACCCATCCTTCATGACTTAAACCCCTCACATTTTCCATGGGAGCAGGTCGGAGGAGAGTGGAGCGGGTTCGACTAGTGGAACCCTGAGCGGTCAGGACGGGCAGAACCTTCAACAAGGAATCTATTTTGATCATGAGAAGATTCCCTTGGGGTCCAGAAGTGCCATTGTTAGAACAAGACAAGTTTATAGTATTTTCACATGATCTCTCACTAGGAATCCAACCGTGCAACCTGTTTCTCCAGCTGAGGTCTCTATTTTTCATCCATGACATATATTGGAGGTATAAGGGTCATATTTATAAAGTTGATTGTAATAAATTTCTTCGCTGCCACTTAATGAAAGAAGGCCTCCCCACTTTGAGCAGGGCCCGAAGACATAGCCCACATTGAATGAATTTCATTATCAAATCATTTGTGTGCCTCTGATCTCATGGTTGATTTATGATTTCCACTTCATTTTCATGTGTTAAGTTACTTGGTTAACATGCTCTTTTATATGAAATTTTGTTTGTATCGTTGAAGTTAAAATATCTGGATCAAGTTTGGTTAGCATGAGTGAATGCTAACTAGGAAGAAGCTCGAAAGAGGAGAAGGAAAACTTAAATAATTTGATCCTGAAGCAGGGCATGCACCACAAAGACAAAACATGGTAGATGAGGAAGATCGAATGGAGGAAGAGCTAAATTATCGCAAGATCTTCTTCACCATGGTAAAGAAAGTTGACAAGTTGTTTGAAGAATATGAGAAGACAATCAAGCCTAAGAAGAAAGAACCAGGTGACCATGCATCGGTAAATCATGAAGGTGGAAGAGGAGAACCTCCTAAACCGCCCTCTCCATCCTCTAATGATAGTTCTTCTTCTTCTTCTTCTCATCACTCTAACATGCATCATAGGAATACATATAAGAAGCCATTTTTAAAGCTAGATGTAAAATTTGATTTGCCCACGTATAATGGAGAATGTAATGCATATAAACTAAACAATTGGATTAGGCAGATCAAGGTTTATTGTCAGATTCATAAGATCGAGGAAGATGAGGCAAAGATCCAATTAGCATCTCTTCGGTTGAGTGGCACCGCTCTCGTCTGGTGGGAGAGAAAGTTGCAGAAAGTCGGCAAAAATTTGGGTAATCTCCTTTCTTCTTGGTCCAATTTTGTTTTTGCATTAAAATATTGACTTTATCCTTTGGGTTATTAACAAATGTCTTTAATGGAATGACAATATTTAAGACAAGGAAAGGGTCAAAATGTTTAAAGCTTCACATAAGAGTTTAGAAAACAAGCATTGAATTTGGGCATTTCACTTTATTCACCCGAAACTGTAACAAATTATATCGGTGCTTTACATAGTTACATCATAAATTCTTTGTTGTTATTGAGCCTATTACTATTGATGCGGCCAATGTGAAGGCCATTCACCTTGAAAACAGGGGCAAGAATTGTAAATAAGAGCAACCGAAGAATTCATCTTTTAAACGTCATAATGGCAAGTTCAAAGGAAAAGGCAAGGGAAAGGAAGGCATCTACAGCCAAAAAGGAGGAAGGAGCAAAGCCATCTTGCACACATTGCAAGAAGGAAGGCCATGACAATGAACATTATTGGAAGTTGCATCCAAAGTTGAAGCCAAAGAGATTTGGTGGGAAGAACAAGAAAAATACGGTGGCAGCCGCACAACAGGACCTGGGATTTGATTCCAATGACGAGGCACTGATCACAGAAGTGGGCACACAAGGTACTCTTTCGCTTTATGCTAATGAAAATTCCAGATCTCATGCAAGTACAAGTTCTTCAAATGAGACTCTTGTTAATGAATGACAGAGAATTGAATTGTTCCACATTAGAGTCGTAATGAAACATACTAAAGTGGAAACCTTGTTTGATCCGGGCTCACAAGAAAATTTGATTTCAAAATCCTTGGTTAAAAAATTAGGATTAGAGACGAAGCCTCATCTGAAACCCTACCCTCTTGGTTGGGTGTGTGATAAGGAAAAAATAAATTTAACCAAACAATGTAGAGCTAGTTTTGTGATTGCATCCAAACTAGTAGATGAGGTTGATCTTGATGTTGTACCCTTGGATATCTTTGATATTGTATTGGGGAGTCTGTATTTGTATGATAGGAAAGCAATTTTATTTCACAATGAAAACAAGTATCATCTCACGAAATATGAGGTGGAATACATTGTTAGAGCTCATCACGCCAAAATCAATGTCAGTCTTGTAAGTTCATGTTGTGTTATCACTCCGTAAATCCTTTTAGGCTGAGGAAAGGGCCACATAGGTAACCACAAACCACTCTGGGCTAGGAAACTAGCCTTTCTAACCGGAGGCGACTCCCTTAACTAATGAAACTAAAGCTTTGACTTTATAGTATACATAGACCAATTCTGGAAATGTTTGGATTTTGATAATGAAGGTGGTAGAGGATTCTGCGAAAAAAACTATTGACAGTAATAGTGATCTCCCTACTGTGACATGCTGATGTATTTCCAACCAACTTCATATATGGAGGCTTAATTGGTACAGTTTTCAGAATGAATAACGAAATTGTAGTATAGAAAAGGTAAGAGTATCAAAACATTTATCAAAAGAGCAGAAATAATAGCATTTATCATTGTAGCTCATATCAATGACCATCAAGAAGAAAAGACAATACTTTTAAAGGCATATATATTTCATTTGCAACTAAAATATACTCGGTTCAGTCAGACATGAGCATATAAGCTGAATTCAAGTATAATTGTCCCCTACACCTTGAAAATAGTATGAAGAAAATAGACAAGAGAACCACACATAAACTGAGAGAGAAAAACTTATTCCAAAAACATTCATACCATAAGAATCTCCATAAATCGACTGGAACCCCTTCAACATTCAGGCATGTTCATTAAAACCAAATCACAAGCATAACTGTAATAACTCCTCTTGCAATTTAGAAAACCAACAACAAGCTTATTTGTCTTCATTTATGAAAATATATAGTAGATACATGGATGAAAATAAGTTCAAGTTCATTGCATCTACGATCCCTCAGAGGATCGATTCAAACCTGGCAAAACATTGTAAACTGTTGTCTTATTACATGCTTTTCACCCAAACATAAAACATAAAGCATCTTTTTGTCCTTTTGAAATAAAAAAACAATCTGTTTTAATACAAATTAACTTAAAAAAGTCTTCGAACTGATCAACATGACTGAAATAGAAAAAACACCAAAAAGTTGCCTTTCTGACCGTTGAAAAGCCTGCGCAACAGGTGTGCAACGCCCAAAACTTCATCCTTCTAGAACTGATATGTGGCAACCAGCTGAGGCGATGAGCTGGACACCACATGTACTCCATGCCATCATCATCAAAACATGATAGGTGGCCATCATACTATGTATGTGAGATAATCAGAGCATGGGCTGCGTAGCGAGTGCGCAACGCCTGCGTAGCAAAATTGTTGCAATTGTTCTTTGAATGCCTTTCATTGCTCTTGAATGTTGTCATGACACTATATGCTGATCATATCAATTTCAACATATTAACACATCAGAAAATTAAGACAAAACTTGAGAATAAGAAAGAAATCATGATCATTTCCTTTTCCTCTTGCTTGATATTTTACTGCTAGAAGCCTTGATGTTGGGAGTCTTGGACTTAGAATCTGGAGTAGTGAGGTCATGTTGCTTCACATGTGGTGATAAAGGAGGTGTGGCTTTGGATTTAGGATCAAATTTAGGCATTTTCATGGGCGGAGGTATCACAACACCTCCCTCATATCTCTTTAGCAATCTATGTGCCTCCTCTAAATCTTGCCTCATAGTTCTCAACTGTGCATTCAGGACCAAGTTTCTAACATAAAAAAAATAATAATAATAATAATAATTAATTAATAAATTAAAAATAAAAATAAATAAATAAAATAAAATAAATTTTGCATTGCATTGTCTCCTAACTGGCTGTGACCACTTGACAAAATTCTTACTCCTGTCAAGAGATTTGGATGCCTCTTTAACTTCATGGTCACAATTTTCTAGAATATGTTGAATGGAATTCTTATACTCTAGATTTTGTAGCCTGAATTGATAGACCTAGTCTTTTCTTTCTTCTAACTTCTCCAGGCACCTCTGATACTCTTTCCATTGACTGAATGAGGGTTTACTAGGGGCTTTAGCTATTTGTTTCATTTGTTGCATATACTTAAACTTTGGTTTGAACACCCTAATTGTTGGCTCACTAGACCCCACTACAACATTCTTAGCTTGTTCAACAAAGGAAACATGTTTTGTCTTCCCTTTGGCACTTGTTGTAGTTGATTGTGTATTGTCTTCTGCTGGTTTAATAGTTTGTTCTATATCTTTGTTATATTTTTATAGAATTGTTATTCTCATATGGTTTTTAAACAATGCCTCTCTCATCTTTATTATCTTAGGGTCCTCTTCTTTGTACTGCACAACACTTGCCTCAAGTGGTGCTATGTCGTCCTCATAATCTGATTCTGCCATTTCTGGACCCTAGACCTCATCAACTTTGTCATCAACTTGTATATCTATCTACTTGGCTTTTTGAGCTGATGTCACCTATTCTTATGTTCCTTTGTCTACCTTTTCATCCTCTACGCTTTGCAATTTAGTTTCCTTGCTCAACTTGCCTGCAAGTTTCTTTCCTGGCTTGGCACCTTCCTTCTTCATGGGTTTCATTTCCATGACTGAATGAGTGATCTCCTTCTTTGGATTTTCTTACTTGGGCTCTTCTTTATCTGTCTTGATTGATGGTGACCCAATTTGTGGCAGGAGGTCAATACTTGCAAGAAAATCAGACAATAGCATTTTCTTTCTTTCCACAACATGCTTAACTAAGATTTTGATGAAAGAGAAATGGAACAGACTTGAAGCATGGTTATCCTTTTGAATTTGTACTTTGGTGGCCATTCTTTCTAAACTCTTAAACAAGAAATAAGAGAGGCTCATTGGCTTGCTTTCAATAAAATGCCATAGTAACTTGATATGATACTGGTATATTCTACTGAACCTACCCTCGCAAGTGAAATATGTTTGGATAACCTTCAGAAGGTATACATATTGCTCTTGAAGATAGATGTTGGGGAAGGTGGAAGCAAACTTGTCAAGATACTCTGGTTTCACAAACTGCTTGTAAGCCAAAATGTCTAGCTCATCCCCCTTGAACCATTTATCCCTTGTTGTTGGGAGAATGGTTGCATCAGCTATAAACTTCTCAGTTAATCCAAGTCTCCTAGTTTCACTCTGCTATATTGAAAATTAAGAGAAAATAAGTTAGCCAGTTTGGAATTATGACCTACTTTCTGAATCTTCTGGCAGAAAGGAATGCACCTGTGTCCTCAAAAGCCACTCTAATGGTAGGGGATGAATTGAGCAGGCTCAAAGTGTTGGGTTCAGTGCATACAAGGTCTCCTCCCTTTTTGCTAGTAGCAGGGGCATCCTATCTCAACACATAGCTGATTGATATTGAATTTTAGGTTATGGCTACGTGTGTAGACCAAAAGGAATGAAAATAGGCTCGAGTTACAACACAACTCTACTCAAGCAGTTGTAACAAGAGGATGGTGACAACACAGTCTATGTGGTGGAATACAAGAAAAAGGATTTAAAATTTTAAAAGACATCTAACATTAAATGTTTCAGGAAACATTCATCATCTAAATTTTAAGTTTACATCAATGAGACAGCGCACTTAGAGGCCAAATTGTGTTTTTCAAATGGAAGTGTGTGCAGCACACATTTTTTAACAGGTACAGATATGATTTTAGCATAGCAACCAAGAGAATTAGCAATGAGAGTTTACAAGAACGGTTACTGACTCCCTACCTCTCCAATCTTTGCGTTCAAACTGTGCATTGAAGACTAGCTTAAGATGCAACCCTTCTTTGTGCAGAAAAATGTCGCGCCATGCTCAAATTGTTCTGCAACCTGTAAACCTCCCTTTAACTCCTCAGATTCTCTGCACTTTATGAACTCCCTTGTGACCTTTGCTTTGGAATAAAACCACTCACCTCATTCTTTGCATGAGAGACAAGTCCATCACCTGCGAGCAATAGTACAATAAATTGGCGCCTTTACAATGATTTGAAATTATTATGTTAATGTAACAAGATTGACCTGTAACCCGTGTTCTTCATGAAATTTCACATGGTTGAAAAAACATTGTTCAAATGTTGTAGGGTGGCAGAGGATTTAGATATGATAACTTTGGTAACCAAAGTCTGTCGGGGGTGAAAAGGACGATCTGTCAATCATGGTGGGTAATGATGTTTAGGAAAGGGGATAGTTTAGGCCTAGGGAAATGTAGTTAGGTGAAACCAAAGATAAGGGTTTAGGCCTAAAATAAATCTATAAGAGTAATGTAAACATTAGGGAATGAGGGGAAGGAATGAAATTAGGGAAAAAGGAGATAGGTAGAGGGATTAATATAATGCTTAGCAAAGGTATAAGTCAAAACATTAATGTTTAGGATCTTTTCGAGATCCTTTCCTCAAAAGCTAACACTTCGACCTTATTACCAACCTATCGTCACCTAATACCCAGACTCAACAATTTGTTACACAACTTTCCCATACAATAGATACTCCTTCCCAATGACCGACCTAGATGACCAAAGTGCTAACCCGACTAACGATGAATCTTTTAAGTAATGACAGGTTAAAACATGATACTGAGAAAATTTATGATTTTGACCTTCTTCAAAACACCAAATAATTAACTTGAAGGTACCTGTCAACTGACAAACTCACCTACTCTAACAGGTCAGATGAGGAGATTGATTAATTCTAGCAAAGGGTGCATGCTCATGGTTGTGAGAGCAAAAGATGTTGATATATCTTAAGCTTTCCAAGGTTGTGATCCCACTCATAAAAAGGAATTATATGAAATTGTTTCTAACTATGATGGGAATTTTCAAGAACCAAGTGGGTTGCCTCCAAAGCGTGAGATCCAACACAAGATTCACTTATAGCAGGATGCTCCTTTACCCAACATTGGTATGTACAGGTTGTCAACCATTGAGATGGAGGAGATAAATAAGTAGATACAAAAATTGTTGAACCAAGGGGTCATAAGGCCAAGTTCTTCTCCATGTGGCTCACCCATTGTGTTAATGCCAAAAAACGATGACACATGGAGGATGTGCTTAGACTATAGGGCACTTAACAAAATAACGGTGAAGAATCAGTACCCTCTCCCTTGCATTGACGATTTGGTAGATCAATTGAAAAAGGTTATCTATTTCACACTGGACTTGTGCAGTGGTTATCATCAGGCCAAGATTGCAGAACAAGACATATGAAGACTGCATTCAAGATGAAATAGAGGTTGATTGAATGGTTGGTGATGTCATTCGGACTAGGCAATGCTCGATCACATTCATGAGGGTGATGAATGATATTTCCAGACCTTTTCTTGATGATTTTGTACTTGTGTATCTTGATGACATTCTTGTTTACAATAGGACATGGAGTGATCATGTGAGTCATGTTAAAAAGGTGTTTGATGTTTTTCAAAAATAAAAATTGTATGTCAAAATGTCTAAGTGTGAATTTGGTAAGACCTCTTTAGTTTACTTGGGTCACATTGTCAGTGGTGGACAATTGAAAATTGATACTGCTAAAATCGATGTGATTTCAAGTGGCATAAACCCACCAATGTTACAGAGGTTCGTAGCTTTTTGGGTGCAGTATAATATTGGAGACGGTTCATTGCCAACTTCTCTGTCATTACATGCCCCTTACATGCAATAATGAGTGTGAAGAAAACCTTTTAGTAGTGATGAAAGAAACAAAAAGCATTTGATACATTGAAAGAGAAGACCAGTACCACACCGATTTTGGCCTTACCAAACCTCCAACAACCTTTTGAGATCAAGACTGATGCCAGTGGATACAACATGAGAGAAATATTGATGCAGTAGAGGAAACCTGCATATTACCATTCAGAGACATTCTCCCAAGATGTTGTGAATTACCCCACATATGACAAGGAGTTGTGTGCCTTGGTTTAAAGCATGAAGAAGTGGAAGAACTATTTTATCGGAAAGGAGACCATCATTCACACAGATCACCAGCCCTTGCAGTACCTCCATTCACAGACCAAGCTTCAACAAGCACATCATTTCAGAGGGATGGGATTCCTTCAGCAGTTTCACTTGGTAATAAATACAAAAAGGGCTCCAGCAACAAAGTGGCATATATGCTTTCTCACCCTCCTATTTTTGCATCTATATGCAAATTGCCTCTTTATCTTTTGAAAGCTATGTTGAATAATATGTTGATGATGATGATTGCAAAGAGATTTATGCAAAGCTGACTCATGGATCGCAGGTGGATGATTACCATTTGCAGGGAAAGTTGTTGCACCACATTGGCAAACTTTGTATCCCCACGAATGGAAGAATACATGTAATCAGAGAGGCACATACCTCTCTTGTGTCAGGTCATTTTGGTGTAGGGAAATTTTGTGTCATTTGCAGAGGTTGTGTTATTGGCCTCGCATGAAAAATGTTGTGACTTGATATGTAAAGGAATGTGTGTTGTGTTCAGTTAGCAAGCCCACTAATAGAAAATTGGGGCTCTACACACCACTCCCTGTTCTGAGTCGTCCATAGGAAAGTGTGTCAATGGATTTTGTAGGTGGTTTGCCTTTGTCTAGGAGATGTCATGACTATTTGTATGTCATTGTGATCAATTTAGAAAAATGTGTGTAGTAATTCCTTGTAAAAAATAGGTCACTATAGAGAAGACTGCTCATCTCTTCTTCCAATTTGTATGGGTCCACTTTTGGCTGCCCACATCCATTGTGTCTTATATATATACTCTCGCTTTCTTGGAGAGTTTTGGATGAGTTTGTGGAGAATGATGGACATCGAGTTGAAGATGAGCACGATATTTCATCTGCAGACCGACGAACAAACAGAGGTTGTCAACCGCACAATGATACACTTACTCCGAGGTTATTGTGGCAAGCATCCCAAGTTATGGGACGAGAAACTTCCCTATGAAAAAAAATGCATACAATCGAGCAATGAATTCATCCACTTGGAGCTCACCATTCGAGACATGCTTTAGATATTTGCCAAAGGATCCCTTAGACATGGTCTTTGGGAGAGATGATTCACCAGGCATTATAGGATCAGTTGGAAAAAAGTCAAGCTCAATACAAAGCTCAACATGACAAACACCGAGTTGATCACTAACTCTAGGTTGGAGACAAAGTGTGGCTCCACATCAGCAAAGACAAAATGCAAGGGGAAGGAAAGAAGTTGAGACCAATCTGATATGGCCAATTCACCATATTGGAGAAGATTAGAGACAATGTCATTCATCTCGATTTTCTAGCATACATGCAAATGTACTCAGTGGTGAACATTGAAAACTTGAAGCTTTATGAGCCTCCGTTGATCATGGACACCGAAGAGGTTAGACAAGTTCCTATAGTGGATGATTTTGCACCTGAATACTTGGACAAGCTACCAGATGATATCATTCTCGATGAGAATACCAGGTCTTCACGATGGGGAGACATGGGGTACCCTCATATTGGTTTCAAGAGAATGCATCTGAGTAAGGCCTGATGGATTGAAAAGGAAAAAGTTAGGGAGAAATTCTGTCACTTTCCAATTGAATAATAAAGCTTTTGGCGGTCCAAAATCTCATTAGTGGAGAGGAATGATCTAGGTGGCTCCAGAAATAGAAGTGGCATTAAAATAGCTTTAAAAATTCAAATTCATCATATTGAAGTGAAACTAGGACTAGATCGTAGTGCTCATCACCCTGATTCCAACAGTATGAATGACACTCAAATTCGAGTTTGTATGCTCAAGTTATAGCCGACCAAAGTTTTGGTCAAACTTGGCGAAGTGGCAGTCACTAACAAGGCAACAATTTGGCAAAGGGAAGACGTATGGAAAACGATGGTTGGAAATGGTGAATTTGTGACCTCCTTAATTCATCCAGTAACCCATAATTTCTAGCGGATTTTTTTAACTGTATGGTTCTAAAAAAGAATGAAAACAGACCCAACGACTATAGTTATTGTTTAAATTAAAATGGGTTGGGTCACCGGGAGACCCCGATCCACCCAAATCATATGGAAACGACATAACATATATGTTTCAATATAACCGCCAACCCGATCACATGATAACGCCACGTGGAGGAGGTCGGCAGGGTTCGAACCCGTCCAACCCATGTGGGTTGGCCTGCCAATGGGCGGCCCCAAACATAAAATAGCGTTAAAAACCATATGCCATATATTGCAAATAGTTCTGAACCATTTGGGCGCGACAGGTTTTGAACCAATCTGCCCCAACCCAAAACTTTAACATAGCTTCCACTGCAAACGAGTTGTTTACCCTACGCTGGTAATTCTGCCCATCCTTCATTATTTGAACCCCTCACATTTTCCATGGGAGCAGGCCGGCGGAGAGCAGAGCGGTTCTGACCAGCGGAACCCTAAGAGGCTAGGAGGGGAAGAACCTTGAACGAGGAATCTATTTTGATGCTGAGAAGATTCCCTTGGGGTCCAAAAGTGCCAATGTTAGAATGGGACAATTTTATAGTCATTTTCACATGATTTTGCACCAAGAATCCAACCGTGTAGCTTGTTTCTCTAATTGATGTCTCCATTTTTTTTCCACGATGAATATTGGAAGTATAAGGGTCTTTTTGTAAAGTTGATTGTAATTATTTCTTGTCTACCACTTAATGAAAGAAGGGCTCCCCACTTTTAGTAAGGCCCGAAGACATAACCCACATTGGGTGAACTCTATAATCAAATCATTTGTGTCCCTTTGATCTCATGGTTGATTTATGATTTCCACTTCTTTTTCATGTGTGAAGTTACTTGGTTAACATATTTTTTTATATGCAATTATGTGTGCATCCTTGAAGTTAACAGATCTGGATCACTGATTCGCATTTCTAGGAGTTTCCCATTCCATGATAGCTCTTATCTTTTCTAGATCTACCATTATGCCTTCCTTGGAAACAACATGTCCCAAGTAATGCACCCTTGTCTCAATAAACTGCACTTTCTAAGTTTGGCATATAACTGATGCTCTCTTAGCAACCTCAACACTGCTGCTAAATACTCGACATGCTCTTCCTCATTCTTAGAATATATCAAGATGTCATCAATGAATACAATAACAAACCTGTCCAGATTAGGACGCAACACATTATTCATCAAGCACATAAAAGTAGTTGGAGCATTAGTCAAACCGAATGGAACTGCAAAAAACTCATAATGACCATACCTGGTCCTAAAAGTAGTCTTGTAGATGTCCTCTTCCTTGATGCGTACATGATGATATCCTGATCGCAGATTCAAATCAATCTTCGAGAAAACTTTTGCTCCCTTCAACTAATCAAACAAGTCATCAATCCTCAACAATGGGTACCTGTTCTTGATCATCAACTTGTTCAATTGCCTCTAATAAATGCACAACCTAAGGGTACCATCCTTCTTTTTCAAAAACAATATTGGTGCACCCCAAGGCGATACAATTGGCCTAATGTATCCCTTATCAAGCATTTCCTCCAGCTGCAACTTCAATTCTACTAACTCTAGTTTGCTCATCCTGTAAGGTGTCTTTGATGCTGGTGCTACCCCTAGTACCAACTCAATATAAAAGTACACTTCCTTGTGGGGAGGGAACTCTAGAATCTCTACTGGAAACACATCCTGAAACTATTGTAATACAAGGTACCTCTTGAAAATTTATGCATCCTTACCCTTGTCACTACATATATGGACTGCAAACATCACACATCCTTTCCTGCAACTACGCTTAGCCTACATAGCGGTGACCATCCTCATTGATGTAGGCTTCTTCTTTCCTTACAAAATTCTCTTTTCCCCATTATCATCCAGACACTCAATAGCCTTGTCATAACAATCTACTTTGCTCATGTGCAAGTACAATCAATCCGTACCCAAAATCATATTATATGATCCCAGCGGCAGTACATTCAGATGTGTTTTTGTAGGCATACCAATCACCTCAAATGCACAAGATCTTATCCAGTGATGAACTCTCTTCAGCCAACTCCACTGACCAAGACCCTGCATACACTTCTTTTCTCAAGCCACACTTTTCCACTAGGTCAAGATTAACATAACTATAATTATATCCAGGATCAATCAAAATAAAAACAACTTGACCACAAAGCTTACCTTCCATCTTTATAATGGACGGCTAATGATTTTCCTACTTGTTGTCCACAACTGCTTAAATCTGAGGAATTCTATGACCAACATTCCCAATTGCCTACACCTCCTGAGCACTATAGATCTGAGGCCTATCACCCTGGTACAATGGAAAATCCTTCTTGTGATGATCTTTACCACATTTCCAACACTGCAATGATCCCCTACCATCACCTTTGTTCTGTTATTGTCCAAGATGCGACCCATGTCCCTTCTCAACTGCATTGAACTTCTTGTAAGGAACCACATTTCATTATCACCTACATCCTGAGGTCTTCCCCGCTTTAGTGGTCACTTCCCTTTAACTTTCTCATTTCCCTTCAAGTCACGCTTAGGCTCAACTTTGCGCTTTGACTGCTCATAACAACGCTTTAGCTTCCTGATGGCTTCCTCCAATGATATAAGATCATCAAACTCAATTTGGTCTCTATATGCTACTAGCAGCCCACTGATGGATCTTTGGATCTTAGCCTTCTCATCCTTGAGATAAGGCACATACGTCAACAACTCTAGGAACCTGCTAGTGTACTAATAATCTGTCATAGAACCCATCTACAACTCATAAAATTCCTTAGCTCTGTCATCATAGCACCTTTCAGACAAGTACTTCTTCTTGAAGAGTCTCTCAAAATCGTCCCAAATAAACTCTTCTTCCCAAATTCCCTTGACATTCTTCACATCTTCCCACCAAATATATGATTTCCCTTTGAGACTGAAGGTGGCTATCTTGGCTTTCAAGTTCTCTAAATAGTTGTGCAATCTGAATAATTTCTTCATCCCAAGCAACCATGCCTCTGCATCTTTTGACTTCTTCATCTCTCCATCAATGTAGGAAACTTGACTTTATTAAACGCCTCAAGCAAGTACTCACCCCTCCTATAAGGATGATGACAGTGATGACTATGATGATGTCTCCTAGATGACGAACTAGAATGATGCCAATACATACCAATCCTCTAGTCAGGTGTATCCAGTGATTTTCCACCTCCAACTGTATCCCCTTTATCCAACCTATATCCGAACCGAGACCTTCTATCATAGACTCCATCAATTTTATCTTCCTATTGTTGATTGATCCTCAATGTTCATGTCTCTGCAATTCTGACAAGCTATGAAGAATCACTACATTGAACTCTACCTCAACCCTTGCAAGTCTTTCTTGAGCCTCAACCAACCTGTCATTGTCTGCTTTGCAACTTCTGATCTCTTCCCTCAAACTCCTTAATGTATTTGCTATACCAGGAAAATTCTCCCCTCCTTGTTGCTCAACTAATCTGTAGGGAGAGTCACGGTAACTATAGTCTACCATTTTTCTCGTCATCTTTTCTTTTCTTCTTCTTGCAAGTGTATCATGTCTAACAAACCAAATAGATAATAAATCAAAACTAGACATCATTGATGTTCATGGGAGGCTTATCTCATATGCAAGATCAATCCACATTAGCGTGATACATATATAATCATAATCACATCAATATAAAAACATCATGCATGACCATACTAATTGTACACCATGAACCCATGCACAACAACCATATTTATGACAACATCAAACTTTACCCAAAGAGAGTGTAACCCACTTTGATACCACCCTGAAACCACCTCCTCCCACATTTACCCACTTTCAGCGGTTTGTCTGGGATAAACATGAGTTGAGTTTCACTATGAAAAGACTCAACCTCCTATATGACCTTAAGGAAATGGAGTCGATAACTTAAGACCTTACTGACTTCACTTAGGTGCTACATGACCTCCAAGAGCAACCCAACCCCTTCAAGTGTCCACCCCCTAAGATAACTCTATTTTTCACTGATCTAGAGCCCTAGTTTCTCCCTTGCCAAGGCATGCAAGAAATTGTAGCTCTTTAGTCGCACTGATAAGTCTATCTCCATGTGACTGTGGACTTTTCTACTCAGTTCTATGCCAACAACCCCAAATTTTGAGCCACCTTTTCAGGGCCAGAACTTAGGCCTTTGCCCAGAACTTAGTGAAACTTCCAGAAATGATAAATAAACTAGAAACAAATCTTATAAACCAAAAATTGAACTAGGAATTGACGTGACCCCTCCAAACTGGGATTGACATTTCATTAAACACGTGGTGAACATGCAACCTACAAGTCATGAATGCGTATTTGAACATAAGGATCTGAAAACTTGTCTGAAATTTAACAAGAAGGGTCAATGCCTTCTCACATTAGATGTCATAACACCAATTAGGTCATGCATTCAGTAACCATACATTCATTAATGGAAATGTGTTAAGAGACATACTTAGATCTGTCAACTAACCATGCTTATAATCAACATATAACTAGATAAATAACAATGATATAAAAACCATTAAATCCACATAATAACAAGTACATTTACTCATCAAAATAAAGAGGAACTTAGCTCTTATTAACCACATGAAAAAGCCAACCAAATCAAGGACTTCCACGTACCACTCGACCATAGATTGGCCAGAACCAGATCTTTCTTTCATCCAATCACCCTCGTGCCATATTCCAAGCATGAATGTGGGATCTCATGGGATAAAACCATCCATAAACAACCAAGGGAATCCATAGGTTAAACTACCTCCACCCTCACCATATCGTGATCTCACCTAAGCTGGTCCTCAAATCACAAAACCAAACCGAGCTTAGATGCCTCATAATTCCTTCACAATCCCTTGAGGAATTTTCCTGTCTCCACCCACATGTTGAGGGATTCCCGGGAGAAAACCATCTCCACCCCCAAACCTTGGGATTTTCCTTAGACCACCTCACTAGGATCCAAAACCTTTCGATGATCCAAAGCTCAACCGAGAAAGATTCCCATCACACCATGGCTATCCAGGAATGGCAAATCAAGGCTGAAACCACTATCAAAACTTGACAAAATCCATGCCATCGATAATAAAGAAACCAAAATACACACATGCATATGCCATGCATGCCAACTGAAGCTTCTTGATCCAACCTTTCCTTGCTTAATCCTTGCTTTGCTTTGCTTTGCTTTCCTTGTCCTTCATTTGCTTGCTTGCTTTCCTTATCCTCTTGGTGCTCTTCTCCTCTCTGAGACTAACTCTGAAATTGAACTGGTAAGGGCTACCAACTGATGCTCTGATGTCTTTTTATTATTGATGCCTCTAATTTTTTCATTTTCCCATTATTCTCCTTCAATTTCCTCCTCACATGCAACCTGTAACCTTTCACCTCCCTTTTCTCCTAATTTCCTTTATTTTCATAAAAAAATGCCAATTAATGCCTATTTTCAATTGCCTTTGCCAATTTCCCTTTAGCCATAAACACAACAAGTGATGCTTACTAGGATATTTTTGCCCAACATTCAACTTGGAATAAGTGTCCCTTGACCTTGGTCTTATTTTTCCTTTATTAACTTTATTACGTGAACTTTTAACCCGAGGTTGTTACACCAGGGCAAAACCCACAAGGGGAAAACCCAACAATCCTTATCTTATAGAATCATATCAAAATGAGAGATATTGAAGACCATGACCAAGACTAAACTGCCACAAAGATACTGAGTCAAACCCTCCTTTAAGTCTCCTCCAAAATTCAAATTCAACATTAGTAAAACTTCTTTGAAACTGGTGAAACTCATAATTTCAATCTTGTAGTAGAGGTTGAATTTTGACCGACAATTACCTAAGAAAATTTGGCCCTATTCCACAAAAAAATTTATCCACACATGTGAGCTACAGTAGGGTAAAAATTTCAGTTTTCTTCTTGTATATTGACTTCCTTCTCTCTCCTTTGACTTCAACCTTCTTCCTTTTTTATTAGGTGTAGAAGATACTATATGATGTGATGAATGAATGAAATCTCCAAGAGGTTGAACTCTTTCTCATATATAGTTGTCCAAAGGGGTTCAATAGGTGCCATTAGACTGATTTGTCCTAGGAGGGCCGACCTAGTCATCTTGTGGGCTTATGAATCGAAAAAAAAAAAGTGGGACATGGCTCAAATACATTTTTATGTTGACTCTTTTGACTCTAAGCATGGAGAACATGCTCTAACAGAAATATAATAAATACATCAACAATAGATTTATATTATGAAGACCGAACCTAGTTACAAATTCAACATTTAGTTGCGTTGGAAGACATCGTTGTCATCTGTTACTTCTTGGCTACCATGGTTCTGTCCTACATGGTTGACTTCAATTTTCCTTCTACTAGTGCAACCCATTCTCCATTTAAATTTTGTCCTTTATGCCTTGTGGATTTATCCAAGGTAAGCATGGCTCCTTGTCCTTCTTCCTCAACTGGATTAATGGCATAACTAGTCCATTTAATCACGCACTTACGAACCTCCAACGCTTGTCATGAAACAATCAAGATTCCTTCAAACCCCAAGGAATATCATTCCTCAAACTCTGGAATCTGTGTCCCAATTCTCAAGTATTTTTAATTTATAACCAAAATACATGAAATATTTACAATATATGTAAGAGGGGAATTTTCCCAAAGGGGCTATCACATTAGTCTTCGATCAAGGGGGGATGTTAGATGAAGTAATATTAGAATGTGAGGGACCAAGTTATTATTATGAGAGTTTAACATGTTGATGAAGCATGTAGGTGAGCGAGAATCCTAGAGAATTGGCGAGTATAATGGATGACACCCATTTATCTCAGTGGATGGATTTCATTTTACATGGACATCAATAACTAGTTGTTTGTAGAAAGAAGCATAAATTTTGTGTATGCAGGTACAAAAAGAAGTAGAAGAAATCCCATAGTGACGAAAGCGCAAGTGAATATATAGAAAAGAATGTAACAACCCTGGTGAAAATTCCATGTAACTACCTGATGCATGATCTTGAGTTAGCAATGATTATACATGCACTAAATATGTGGAGGCACTATCTTCTTGGCAGGTGGTTTGTACTTATGAGTGATCACATTGGGTTGAGGTATTTGTTTGACCAACCGAATTTGAATGCCAGACAAGCTAGATGGTTGGCCATGATCAACGAGTTTGACTTCGAGATCAGGTACATCAAAGGTAAAGAGAACAGGGTGGCAGATGCTCTTAACATGTGGGTACATGTGAATCACTTAGCAACTATGAGCTCTTATGGGACAGATTCACATGATAGGATCTTACGGGCAGGACAATAGGATGTCAGAGATATGGAGATTGTGCACAGGTTGCAGTAGAATACAAGTTCGGGTACAAGTGATAGTATAGGTATAGGTACAAGTGATGGTATGGGTACATGTACAGGTACAAGTGCAAGTGCAAGTGCACAAGACTTGGACTATTGTCTTACAACATATTGATTGGTTAGGTTTCAAGACAGGATATATGTACCAGATAGAAGTGAGCTCAAGAAGGTGATCTCGAGGAAGTTTCATGCGAAACCGTATTCAGGTTACCCAGGTTATCAGAAGACACTCACAGCGATGAAGAGATATTATTATTGGCCAAATCTGAAAAGGGATGTAGCAGAGTTTGTGGCTAGATGTTTTGATTGTCAGCGAGTGAAGGTAAAATGTAAACATCCAGATGGACTGCTACAGCCGATTACAATTCCAGAATTGAAATGGGAGGTCATTTCCATAGATTTCATAACAGGTTGCCAAAGACAATGAAGCAGCATGATTCCATCATGGTCATTGTGGACAGGTTAACAAAGGTTGCACACTTCATTCCCGTGAAGTCTACATTCTCAGCTAGTGATGTGGCACAGGTATTCATCAAAGATATGGTTAGACTACATGGTGTTCCAAAGAATATTGTGTCAGACATGGATGTGGAGTTCACTTCCTAGTTTTCGAAGGAGTTATTTGCAGGTTTGGGCACAAAGTTGGCCTTTAGCACAACTTATCATCCACAGACAAATGGACAAATAGAGAGGGTCAGCAAGATATTAGAGGACATGTTGAGGATGTATGTGATGCATCAACAACACAAGTGGGAAGAGTATCTCCCTTTGGTCGAGTTTTCATACAACAACAGTTATCAGGAATCACTAAGGATGAGTCCTTTTGAGGCATTATATGGGCGGAGTTGTAACACTCCCATTAGTTGGAGTGATCAGGTTAGCAGAGTATTGATTGGACCAGATATGTTGGCAAGCATGGAACATGATATGCAGGTGATCAAGAAGAATCTCAAGGCAGCACAGGATAGGCAGAAGAGTTATGCAGACAAGAATAGGTTGTTTAAGGAGTTCCAGGTTGGAGAACATGTGTACTTGCTTATCAAACTGAAGAAGAGCTCCTTGCGAATTGGCTGATGTGCCAAGCTAGAACCATGGTTTTGTGGACCCTTTAGTATTATTGAGTGGATTGGACCAGTGTCCTATCGACTTGCACTACCTCCGACTGTGAAATTCCATGATGTTTTCCATGTCTCATTGCTTAAGGAGTATGTTAAAGATGTTGATCATGTGACTGACTGGTTTGTATTATAGGTGGAACCAGATAGAGAATTCCAACTGGAGCCTCAGTGTATATTGCAGAAAAATGTGCTCATGCTTTGAAACCAAGCGATAGAGCAAGTTAAAGTGCAATGGAAGCGTTTTGGGCCCGATGAAGCCACATGGGAAATGGCGGATCAAATGCGGGCCATGTATCCTTCCTTGTTTGCTGGTTGAGGCAAAGAAACTTTGATATGGTGGTTTGATGATTGTTTATAGTGGTTGGTATTTACTTTATGATGGTTCAGTGTTTGCTTATGATGGCTTGGTATATGCTTCATGGTGGTTTAGTATTTGTTTTATGTTGGTTTAGTATATGCTTTATGGTGATCAATATATGTTTTATGATGGTTGATATATGCTATATGATGTTTTGATATATATGCTTAGATATGATGTTAGTATATGTTTGATATATTTTTTGGTATATGATTTGACATATGTTTTGGTATATATATTTTGATGATGTTGTTATATGTACACCCATGTATGGATGTAAATACCGTAACGAGCTGTGTTATACAGCTCCACTATGCAGTATGGGTGTTATGTTATTATGCTATCATGTGGTTATGTTATCATGATGTTATGATGTCATATGAGTTGGCACTCAACATGATGATCATTGTAAATACCGTAACGAGTTGTGTTATAAAGCTCCACTATGCGGTATGTCATCATGTTGTCATGATATTGTGTCTTGAGCAGATATTTCATTGTAAATATTGCATCGACTTGTGTTATAAAGTTCCATAAGCAGTATGTCTTCTTTAGTAGGTTACTAAGGTATATGTGTGATTGAAAACCGAGGAAGGTGTCCCCCAAGGGTGAGGGTTTTGTAACAACCCTGGTGAAAATTGCATGTAATAAATGTTAAAAACAATAACCACAGATGACTCGAGCACTCATTCCAAGATGAATGTTCAGCAAGACATCTTAGGGGTGTTCATTTGGTTGTTTATGGCTAAGGAAATTGGAAAAGGCAATGGTTAAGGCATTAAAAGGCATTTTGGCACATTCGTTTATGAAAATAATGGAAATTAGGAGAAAAAGGAGGTGAAAGGTCACAAGTTGCATGTGAGGAGGAAAATAATGGAAAATGAAGAAAATAGAGGCCTCATTCATAAAACGACTTCTAAGGATCAATTAGTAACCTTTTCTCAGTTCAGTGTTGGAGATCTCTTGTTATTCTCTCTCTCTCTCTCTCATACTCTTGGATACTTAGATATTTCTTGGAGTACTCTTGGAGGGTGTGGCATACTTGGATTCTTGGAGCAAGAAAGCAAAGGAAGAGAAGGAAAGCGCAAGAAGGCATCGGCATCAGTACCTACATCAAATTTTCCTGCAGGTATCGAATTGCATGTATGATTTCTTCACTAGTTTTGGCATGCATGGCATATGCATGTGGTTTCTTGGTTGTGATCTGTCATTGGCATGGATGATTTCTTATATTGACAGTGGATTTCCTAGCCTTGCCATTTCCTGGATAGTCATGGTGATTGTGGGTTTACTTTCATTGCTTGTTTTCGGTTGGTTCTCATGTTTCCTTAACTTGGGTTGAGTTATTAGTCCTGGAAGCCCTGGTTGAACAAACACTATGGAAGCCCTGTAACAGTTTGGGTTGAGTTACTAGTCTTGGAATCCTTGGTTGGAGAAACACTCTATAAGCCCTTGGTAGGTTGAGTTACTAGTCCTAGAAGCCTTGGTTGGACAAACACTCTAGAAGCCCTGTATAATATGTGGGTTGAGTTATTAGTTCTAGAAGCCTTGGTTGGACAAATGCTCTAGAAGACCTAGAAGGCTTAGATGGAGACTAATCTGATGATGGTTTGGTGATGTCTGACCTTGAGGTGGACTCATTGTTTGATGGGTTGAGGTGGATGGCCTTTAGAAGCCCTGGATGAGTTTTGATTGATGTGTTCTATGAGATCCCGCATTCATGCTTGGAAAATGGCACAAGGGTGAATGGCTGAAGAGAGACTTGGCTTAGCCATTCTACGGTCGGGTGGAACATGGTAGTCCCATCTCCGATTGGTTCATTGCATTCATTAATGAGAAATCTATTCCCTTGTTTTTCATGAGTAAAGGTACTGACGTATTTATGGATTTGATGGATGATATGTTTATTATATTTATGTTCCTATTATGTTGGTTATATGCACATTTTATGACAACAACTATGTATGACTCTCAACATG
The DNA here is from genome assembly GCA_000404065.3 of Pinus taeda. Taxonomy (NCBI): domain Eukaryota; kingdom Viridiplantae; phylum Streptophyta; class Pinopsida; order Pinales; family Pinaceae; genus Pinus; species Pinus taeda. The sequence goes on from APFE031122568.1 coordinate 239,831, forward strand.
TTTTTACTTGTATGTGAATGGATAGTGTGCATATGACCTAATAGATGATAATGTAGCAAATGACATAAGGGAATAATGGTTTATAGCGATTCTCGGATAAGTACGAGATCCCTACACTTAATTTTGTTGTTTACACTTGCAGGTTACATGTTGATGATATGTTTGACGAAATGCCTATCATGGCTAGTAGGGATCCAGTGAAGGTCTTGAACAAGTATTTCCTTTAATACTTTCATTTCCATGTTACTTTACTGATTTGAAGAGATGGATCAGTTCTGGGTAGTGTTCTGGGCTTTGAGCTTGAAAAAATGGCTTAAATCCCAAGGTCACTGGCACAACACTGATAATTTTGGTCCATAGTCGCTGGCAGGTAGGCCTGTGAGAGTGAATTTAGGTTGTTGGTCGCTCCCTTTCCCATAGCATGAGAGCGCCTATCGCCCAAGAGACCTAAAACAACAATGGGACCCAGGGACAAGCTGTTTGAGTGGTTGACTTGTCCTCTGAGGTTTTTGTTGATGATGTTGGATGTCTGTATGGTGTGTTTCCGTCAGTTCCACTTCCTTAAGGTGACTTAAGAGGTTGAATCATATCATGTGGCCTCTCATCGCATGTTTACCCCGACTAGTCGGTTGCTTGGGTAGATGTGGGAGGAGGGTGTTACAAAGAACAACTTGTGATAATGCTTGTGGTGGTAATGAAGATGGAAACAATGGAGATTGGATGGTGATGGATAGTTAAAGTTTGTGAGTGTTGTGGAATAGAATCAAGATCATACTATAATGTGAGTCACACATTGCATTTATAGGCTAGTCTATAGTGTCAAGTTTGAGTTGATGTAGTGGTCCTAAAGACTATTTGAGTATGTAACTGGTAAATTTTTTTGTAAGTAAGTCAAATGATGATAAAGCAATGTGTACTCCCATAATGTTTATGGTAATCTAAAAACCACTTTTTAGTGATAGCTTGTGGTAAGTCTAAAACCACATGATAGAGGAAAGTTTGTGGTCAACTAGAAACCACTTGATCTGATGGTTTGTGGTCCTCCAAAACCACTTGATGTGTAATTTGTGGTAAGCATAAACCCCATGAGGATATAATGAAGAAACACAATCTTGTGAGAGATAAGAAACATATGGATAAAGATTCCTGTAGATTTTTTTTGTTTCTTGGGAGTCTTATGCAGGAGCATTGGGAGCATGGTTGAGGGTAAGTCGAGAAAACCCAAAGCATGGTTATAGGTAAGCCAAGAAAATCTAGGATGATGATGATGGTGACGCAACAAGAGTTAAAGGTATATGTACATGTATGAATATATGTGATGGAAGGATGGTTGAATAAACCATGTAATGAAGGGGAATCCTAGTAAACTGACAGTGGCAATGGTTGGTACCTAAGCTTTATGGTGGATGGTTGTTTCTTTATAAGGATGCCAACATTTTGGTAATGTTTGAAAATGCCAATTTATATCACAGATAAACTTTGATAATTGGGTGGTGCTTTAGTTCATTGTAGATCATTTGTTGCAAAGAACATATTGGTGAAAATCTCAGTTGATCCAAATTAAGACAAATAATCGTTAAGGGGAAATGTTAGAATATATATCTCCTACTTGTCTTAAGCGAGATAATTGGCTCAAGAAGGAGTTTGTTCCCATTATTTAGGAGTTGGTTAGATCTAGTTGGGTTGAGAGATATTCTCCAACTAACTAGCTTCCTATATTGGTGCATGGTTGAGATATTTGCTCAATTAGTTGATTTTGTGATCAAGGTACTTTTTCTATCTTGAGATAGCACTTATGTATTTATATATGTAACATTCTTTTGATTGATTGATTACTAAGAGTGTGCTTATGCATTTCCAATTTGTTTAAAAAAAGTTTGATACTCGAGTGTGCTTATGCATTTCTAATTTATTTAAAAAAAGTTTGATACTCTTTGTCACTCAAAAGACATATTCTTGTGCAAAAACACTTAATTTGCTAATATAAATTACTTGACACTCTTAAAAAAAATTAATTTTATTTATTTACACAATTTAAACAAAATCATCCACTCTTACTTATCATTATTTTCTCTTAAATTATAATTATAATAATTATTTATTTATCTAATTTAAGTAAAACCATCCCAACCTAATTATAAAATTGTATTATAATTATATTAATTTGTTTATTTATTTTCATGATTTAAACACAATTATTTTAATTATAACAATCATTTTTTATTCAATTACACGATGTAAGCAAAATAATCATTATTATACTTATAACAACCATTTTTAATTAGTGTGATTTGAACAAAATCTTAATCATATGAATATACCTGATTTAAGTAAAATAATAAAAAAATCGTAATCATATGATTATAATTTTAGTCATTTGCATACACATGATTTAAACAAAATCATAGTCATATGACTATAATTTAGTCATTTACATGCACATGATTTAAGCAAAATCCATATGACTATAATTTTTTATAATAATAATTCTTTATTCAATTATATGATGTAAGCAAAATCATCATTATTATATTTATAACCACCATTTTTAATTAGTATGATTTGAACAAAGTCATAATCATATGAATATACCTGATTTAAGTAAAATCACAAAATCATAATCATATGAATATACATGTCTTAAACAAAATCACAAAATCATAATCATATGATTATAATTTTAATCATTTGCATACACATGACTTAAGCAAAATCATAATCATATGACTATAATTTAGTCATTTACATACACATGATTTAAGCAAAATCATAGTCACATGACTATAATTTTAGTAATTTGCATGCACATGATTTAAAGAAAATCATCATCAATCGATTTTATCATCTTGTCCATCTACAAATAGAATTATTGTTTTTAATTTGTTTGCCACATCACTTGATTTTTACCATTTTGTTTTTAAAGGGTAGGATTATTTTTAAATAATTTTTTCCCAAATTTCTAAAAGTAGACGATTTAAGAAAAACCATCATCCTATAATATATCATTAAATAATTTAAGCAAAACTAGCAGGTTTCTTTATCCACTGGATAATATATTTACACGATGTTTAATAATATACGTGTTTTTTTTTTTTTGAATCTAGGATAATTGGTAACTGGTGAGAGTTATCTTGAACAGACCCAGGATCAAATCTAACTAGCTGCCACTATAAACCTAGGCTACGTGCAACAACCTGCAAGCCACACAATAGCAGGAAACTTATGCCTCAACAAGAGCCGAGACGTCTGCTATGGGGTCACCTACTCTTCTAGCCAAGACACAACAGGTAAAATATATACTCAATGAGATTTGAACCCTCATCTCATGGGTTTCACCCAGCGAGACTCACCGTTAAACCCCATATCACTGTATATAATATATGTGTTAAGATCATGGAAGAAGAGGATACAATGGGCAAAGACAACCTCCCGTTACCCACAAAATAAGGGTGACAAACAGTACCACCTTACAGGCATCTCGCTGGATATTTATATGATTGCATGATACACCGCCCCACTTTAGATTTGTAAGTGTCATTTATTTTCATAGTATCGGGCTTGCATTTTTCTACTGCTAGTGATTGTGAGTAGGCTCTTCTGGTTCACCAAAAGTAAGTTTGCTCTTCTAGAAACAGATATTTGCGGTGAGTTTTATGTTATTTGTAATGCATTTTATTTATAAGTTTACTCAGGTATTCAGCATGAACTCATAGGTGCATAGAAGCCACGTATGCCATATTAGCATTTTATAAGCATAGATTTATCTTAGTCTTATTTATTAACCACATAGGGAAGAAAATCCTCAATGATGTAGGCTTCTTCTTTCCTTACAAAATTCTCTTTTCCCCATTATCATCCAGACACTTAATAGCATTGTCATAACAATCTACTTTTCTCCTGTGAAGGTGCAACCTATCCATATCCAAAATCCTACTTTATGATCCCAGTGACAATACATTCAGATGTGTTGTTGTAGGCATACCATTCAACTCAAATGCACAAGATCTTACCAAGTGATAAAATCTCTTCTTAGTACCTGTAGTCAACTGCACTGACCAAGACTTTGCATGCACTTCTTTTCTCAAGCCACACTTATCCACCAGATTGGGATTAACATAACTATAATTAGATCTAGGATCAATCAAAATAGAAACAACTCGACCACATAGCTTACCTTCCATCTTAATAATGGACGCCTAATGATTTGCCTACTTCTTGTCCACAACTGCATAAATCCAAGGAATGTTATGATTAACATCCCCAATTGTCTGCACCTCCTCAACACTATAGTTCTGAGGCCTACCACCTTGGTACAATGGAAAATCCTTCTTGCGATGATCTTTGCCACATATCCAACACTACAACGATCCCCTACCATCACCTTTGTTCTGCTACTCTCCAAGATGTGACCCATGTCCCTTCTCTACTACATTGAACTTCTTGTAAGTAACCACATTTTCTTCCTCACCTACATCCTGAGGTCTTCCCCGCTTCGGTGGCCACTTCCCTTTAACTTTCTCATTTCCCTTCAAGTCACGCTTAGGCTCAACTTTGTGCTTTGACTGCCCGTAACAATGCTTTAGCTTCCTGATGGCTTCCTCCAATGATCTAGGCTCATCAAACTCAATCCGGTCTCTATATGCTGCTGGCAACCCGCTGATGAATCTATGGATCTTAGCCTTCTCATCCTTGAGATAAGGCACATACCTCAACAACTCCAGGAACCTGCTAGTGTAATCATCACCTGTCATAGAACCCATCTACAACTCATAAAATTCCTTAGCTCTATCATCATAGTACCTCTCAGACAAGTACTTCTTCTTGAAGAGTCTCTCAAACTCATCCCAAATCAACTCTTCTTCCCAAATGCCCTTGACATTCTTCACACTTCCCACCAAATATATGCTTTCCCTTTGAGACTGAAGGTGGCTATATTGGCTTTCATGTTCTCTAAATAGCTATGCAATCTGAATAATTTATTCATCCCAAGCAACCATGCCTCTACATCTTTTGACTTCTTCATCTCTCCATCAATGTAGGCAGCTTGACTTTCTTGAACTCCTCAAGCAAGTACTCACCCCTCCTATAAGGATGATGGCGATGATGACTGTGATGATGTCTCCTGGATGACGAACTAGAATGATGCCCATACATACCAGTCCTCTTATCAAGTGTATCCAATTATCTGCCACCTTTAATTGTATCCCCTTTATCCATCCTGTATCCGAACCGAGACCTGCTACCATAGACTCCATCAATTTTATCTTCCAGTTCTTGACTGATCCTCAACCGTCCCTGTCTCTGCAATTTTGACAAGCTATGAAGAATCATTGCATTGACCTCTATCTGAGCCCTTGCAAATCTTTTTTGAGCCTCAATCAAACTGTCATTGTTTGCTTTGCAACTTCTGATCTCTGCCCTCAAACTCCTTAATGTATATGCTATACTAGGAGAATGCTCCCCTCCTTATTGCCCAAGTGATCTGTAGGGAGAGTTACGGTAACTGTAGTCTACCATTTTGCTCATCATCTTTGCTTTTCTTCTTCATGCAGTTGTACCATGTCTAATAAACCAAATAGATACTAAAATCAAAACCATACCTCATTGATGTTCAGGGAAGACTTATCTCATTTGAAAGATCAATCCACATTAGCATGATACATATATAATCATAATCACAATAATATAACAACATCATGCATGACCATATCAACTGTACACCATGACCCCATGTCTGACAACCATATTTATGACAACATCAAACTTTACCGAAAAAGAGTGTAACCCACTTTGATACCACCCTGTAACCACCTCTTCCCACATCTACCCACTTTCAACAGTTTGCCCGGGGTAAACATGAGCTGAGGGTCACTATGATAAGACACAACCTCCTATATGACCTTAAGAAAATGGAGTCAATAACTTAAGACCTTACTGACTTCCCTCAGGTGCTACATGACCTCCACGAGCAACCCAACCCCTTTAGGTGTCCAGCCCTAGAGATAACTCTCTTTTTCAATGATCTAGAGCCCCAATTGCTCCCTTGCCAATGCATGCAAGAGATTGTAGCCCTCCAATCGCATTGATAAGTTTGTCTCCATGCAACTGTGGACTTTTCTAATCAGTTCTATGCTAGTGACCCCAAATTCTAAGCCACTTTTTTAGGGTGACGACTCAGGCCTTTGCCCATAACTCAATGAAACTTCTAGAAATGATAAATGACATAGAAACAAAGCTTATAAACCAAAAATTGAACTAGGACTTGACCTGACTCCTCCCAATCGAGACTGACATTTCATTAAACACATGGTGAACATGCAACCTACTGGTCATGAATGCATATCTGAACACAGGGATATGAAAACTTGTCTAAAATTTAACAAGAAGGGTTAATTCCTTCTCACTATATCTGTCATAACACTAATTAGGTCATGCATTCATTAACCAGATATTCATTAATGGAAATGTGTTAAGATCCATACTTAGATCTATGAGTTAACCGCACTTATAATCAACATATAACCAGATAAATAACAATGATATAACAATCATTAAAGCCATATAATAACAAGTACATTTACTCATCAAAAGCAAGAGGAACTTAGCTCTTATTAACCACATGCAAAAGCCAACCAAATCAGGGACTTCCACATACCACCCGAACATAGATTGGCCTGAACCAAATCTTTCTTTCAGCCAATCACCCCCGTGCCATATTCCAAGCATGAATGTGGGATCTCATGGGATAAAACCATCCATAAACAACCAAGGGAATCTAGAGGTTAAAATACCTCCACCCACCTATTGAGGGCTTCCTAAAGAAAATCATCTCCATCCCCAACCCTTGGGATTTTCCTGAGACCACCTCACTCAGATCTAAAACCTTTCGGCAATCCAAAGCTCAACCGAGAAAGATTCCCATCACACCATGGATATCCATAAATGGCAAGGCAAGGCTGAAACCATTGTCAAAACCCGATAAAATCCATGCCACCAACAACACAAAAACCAAAATACACACATGGATATGCCACGCATTCCAAAACTAGCTAGGAAACCACACATGCAATCTATTACCTGCAAGTATTTCTATTGAAACTGCTTGATCCAACCTTTCCTTGTTTGATCCTTGCTTTCCTTATCCTTCCTTTGCTTGCTTGCTTTCATTCTCCTCTTGGTGCTCTTCTCCTTTATGAGACTAACTCCAAAACTGAACTGACAAAAGGCTACCAACTGATGCTCTGATGTATTTTTATTATTTATGCCTATAATTTCTTCATTTTCCCATTGTTTTCCTTCAATTTCCTCCTCACATGCAACCTGTGACCTTTCACCTCTGTTTTTTCCTAATTTCCTTTATTTTCATAAAAAATTCCAATTAATGCCTCTTTGCCTTTTCAAAGCCTTTGCCATTGCTCTTGCCAATTTCCCTTTAGCCATAAACACAACAAGTGATGCCCACTAGGATATTTTTGCCCAACATTCAACTTGGAATAAGTGTCCCCTGACCTTGGTCTTATTTAGCCTTTATTAACTTTATTACATGAACTTTTAACCTAGGGATGTTACACCAGAGCAAAACCCACAAGGGGAAAACCCAACAACCCATATATTATAGAATTAGATCAGAATGAGAGATATCCAAGACCACTACCAAGACCAAACTGCCACAAAGATACCAAGTCAAACCCTCCTTTAAGTCTCCTCCAAAACTCAAAGTCAACACTAGTAAAACTTCTTCAAAACTAGTGAAACCCATAATTTCGGTCCTGCAGTAGAGGTCGAATTTCGATTGGCAATTACCTAAGAAAATTCGGCCCTATTCCACAAAAAAACCATCCACACATATGAGCTGCAGTAGGGTAAAATTTTCAGTTTTATTCTTGTATCTTGAGTTCCTTCTCTCTCCTTTGACTTCGGCCTTCTTCTTTCTTTGTTAGGTGTAGAAGATACTATATGATGTGATGAATGAATGAACTCTCCAAGAGGTCAAACTGTCTCTTATATATAGTTGTCCAAGAGGGTTCAATAGGTGCCACTAGGCTGACTTGTCCAAGGAGGGTTGACCTGGTCATCTTGTGGGCTTATGACTCCAAAATAAAATTCAAATTTATTTTCTTACGAATGTCCAAGTGGGACATGGCTCAAATACATTTTTATTTTGACTCTTTTGACTCTAAGCATGGAGAACATGCGTTGACAAAAATATAATAAATATAATAAATACATCAACAATAGATTTATATTATGAATATCGAACCTAGTTACAACTTCAACATTTGGTTGTGTTGGAAGGCATTGTTGTCGCCTGTTCCTTCTTGGATAACATGGTTCTGTCCTACATGGTTGACTACAAATGTCCCTGCTACTAGTGCAACCCATTCTCCATTTAAATTTTTTTCCTTATGCCTTGTGGATTTATCCAAGGCAAGCATGGCTCCTTTTCCTTCTTCCTCAGCTGGATTAATGGCATAACCAATCCATTCAATCACACACTTACCAACCTTCAATGCATGTCATGAACCAATTAAGATTCCTTCAAATCCCAAGCAATATCCTTCCTCAAACTCTGGAATATGTGTCCCAATTCTCAAGTATTTTAAATTTATAATCAAAATACATGAAATATTTACAATGTATGTAAGAGGGGAATTTTCCCAAAGGGGCTATCACATCAATCTTCTATTAAGGGGGGATGTGAGATGAATTAATATCAAAATGTGAGGGACCAAGTTATGATTATGAGAGTTTGACATGTTGATGAAGCATGTAGGCGAACAATATTCTTAGAGAACTAGTGAGTATAGTGGATGACACCCATTTATCTCAGTGGATGGATTTCGTTTTAAATGGACATCAATAACTAGTTGTTTGTAGAAAGAAGCATAAAGTTTGTGTATGCAAGTACAAAAAGAATTAGAAGAAATCCCATGGTGACGAAAGCACAAGTGAAGATGTGATCCTTAAAGGAACATGAAAGAACAACATTGTGATAATGTTTGTGGTGGTAATGAAGATGACAACAATGGAGATTGAATGATGATGGATAATTAAAAGTTTGTGAGTGTTGTGGAATATAATCAAGATCATACTATAATGTGAGTCACACATTGCGTTTGTAGGCCAATCTATAGTGTCATGTTTGAGTTGATGTAGTGGTCCTAAAGACTGTTTGAGTATGTACATGGCAAAGCTTTTTGTACCTAAGTCAAATGATGATAAAGCAATGTGTACTCCCATAACGTTCATGGTAATCTAAAAATCACTTTGTTGTGATAGTTTGTGGTAAGTTGGAAATTGCATGATAGAGGAAAGTTTGTGGTCGACTAGAAACCACTTGGTCTGATGGTTTGTGGTCCTCCAAAACCACTTGATGTGTAGTTTGTGGTAAGCTTAAACCACATGAGGATATAATGAAGAAAAACAACTTGTGAGAGATAGGAAACATAGGGATAAAGATTCCTGTAGATTTTTTTTGTTTCTTGGGAGTCCTATGCAGGGGCATCGGGAGCATGGTTGAGGGTAAGTTGAGAAAACCAAATCATGTTTATAGTTAAGCCAAGAAAATCTAGGATGATGATGATGGTGATGTAACAAGAGTTAAAGGTATATGTACATGTATGAATATATGTGATGGAAGGATGGTTGAATAAACCATGTAATGAAGGGGCATCCGAGTAAGCCGACAATTGCAATGGTTGGTACCTATGCTTTATGGTGGATGGTTGTTTCTTTATAAGGATGCCAACATTTTGGTAATGTTTGTAAATGCCAAGTTAGATCACAGATAAACTTTGCTAATAGGGAGGTACTTTAGTTCATAGTAGATCATTTGTTGCAGATAACATATCGGTGAAAACCTCAGTTGATCCAAATTAAGACAAATAATCGTTAAGAGGAAATGTTAGACTATATATTTCCAACTTGTCTTAAGTAAGATAATTGGCTCGAGAAGGAGTTTGTTTCCATGATTTAAGAGTTGGTTAGATCTAAAAAGATCTAGTAAATTCATTGAGTTGCTCTAACGGATAGAAACGACCAATTAGTAATGGAACCTCTTGTCAACTTTCTGTGAATGCTCATTTGGTTGGGGGCTTCCGACACATCATAAGCCAAACCCGTGTTGACAAATAGCCAACCTGCATTGAATAGAGAAGGTATGGTAATGCTATGGATATAGCCCAGTATCTAATACTAGTAATATTGTCAGCAAAGGAGAAGCTGAATTCCGCCCCATTACAAATAGATCTCTACTCAGCTAGATAATAGATATGTCCGAAATGATTTTATATCATTGTGAGATGAGTGGGCTCATCTCATAATGAACTTATACGTGAAAGATTTGATATGTTCATGGATCGATTGACACCTACCAATTCTGTTCCTGACCTAAACTTTCATCGAATTAACTCAAAAGACACCAACCTAAATGGAGACCAAGTGTTTCATGGTTCAAAAATGCTGAATCCTGTCTCAATCATCATTTGGAGATATTCTCCATCTAACTAGCTTCCTATATTGGTGCATGGTTGAGATATTTGCTCAATTAGTTGATTTTGTGATCAAGATAGTTTTTCTATCTTGAGACAACACTTATGTATTTATATATGTAACATTATTTTGATTAATTGATTACTAGGAGTGCGCTTATGCATTTCTAATTTGTCTAAAAAAAAAGTTTGATACTCTTTGTCACTCAAAAAAGACATTCTTGTGCAAAAACACATAATTTGCTAATATAAGTTACTCCCACGCACTGTTAAAAAAATTATTTTTATTTATTTACACAATTTAAACAAAACCATCCACTCTTACTTATCATTATTTCTCTTAAATTATAATTATAATAATAATTTATTTATTTATTTACATAATTTAAGTAAAACCATCCCAACTTAATTATAACATTATATTATAATTATATTAATTTGTTTGTTTATTTTCATGATTTAAACAAAATTATTTTAATTATAGTCCATGGGGTTTTGGATAAACAGTGATTGAGTGCTTTGTTAAGACACTCCTTGATGTGACGGTTTAATTCCTTCAATCGAGTGATACATTGGAGTTGATTGAGTGCTTTGTTAAGACACTCTTTGATGTGACAGTTGAGTGCTTTGTTAAGACACTCTTTCAATTCCCTGTTTCGATGGAGTTATATATTAGACATGATGAAGATGTAATCCTCCAAAACTTACAAAAAAAAATAAATTTAATTATAACAATCATTTTTATTCAATTATATGATATAATCAAAATCATCATTATTATATTCATAACCATAATTTTTAATTAACATGATTATCACAAAATCATAATCATATGAATATAGGTGATTTAAGCAAAATCACAAAATCAAAATCATATACCTATACTTTAGTCATTTAAATTCACATGATTTAAAGAAAATCATCATCACTAGATTTTATCATCATCATCTTGTCCATCTATAAATAGGACAAGATTTTTTTAATTTGTTTGTGGCATCACGTGATTTTTACCATTTTGTTTTTGAAGGGTAGGATTGTTTTTAAATCATTTGCCTGACTTGAACAAAAATCATTTTTCCCAAATTTCCATAACCAGATGATTTAAGCAAAATCATCATCCTCTAATATATCATTAAATGATTTCAGCAAAATCATTATCCTTTATTAAATCATAAAATGATTTAAGCAAAACTGGCAGGTTGCTTTATCCGCCGGATAATATATTCAGACGATGTTTAATAATACACGTGTTAAGATCATGGAAGAAGAGGATACCGCGGGCAAAAACAACCTCCCGTTACCCATAAAATAAGCTGACAAACAGTACCACCTTACCGGCATCTAGCTGGCCATTTATACCATTGCATGATACACCCCCCCACTTCAGATTTTTAAGTGACATTTATTTTCATTGCATCGGGCTTGCATTTTGACACTGCTAGCGACTGTGAGTAGGCTCTTCTGGTTCGCCAAAAGTAAGTTCGCTCTTCTAGAAACAGATATTTGCTGTGGGTTTTATGTTATTTGCAATGCGTTTTATTTATCAGTTTACTCAGGTATTCAGCATGAACTCATAGGTGCATAGAAGCAGATGCCATAGGTGCATAGAAGCCACAGATGCCATATTAGCGTTTCATAACCATAGATTTATCTTAGTCTCATTTATTAATCACATAGGGAAAAAAATTCCATCGGCCATTAAAGATCCAGGTTCCAGGGTTAACACGGAGAGTATACTAGTTTAGTTTATTTTGTACTTTTATCTAACTCAGTTTTGTGATCGCTAAGCTGAAACGAGAGTACCGCTGTGGATTTCCTTCTAGTTTTGGTTTGGTTTTGCAGGCAACTGATACACCGCTTCCACCCGGGCCTTGGTGTGCATATGAAAGGGTATAAAATTAGGGACTCGGCCTTGGTGTGCATCTGAAAGGGTTTAAAAATAGGGACTCAGCATTATTTGCTTTGAAATATATTTAATTTTGAAGAGTATAAATGAGAAAGTTTTTTTTGTTGGAATTTATTGACAGAGAAACTCAGGGTTTTATCAGTCTGGAAATCTAATTGAAAATTGGGTCAATTTATCAGCGTTCTTTATTAATCCAGAACTCTGATCGAAAGTTGGCCAATTGACCAACTGAATCTATTCAGAATTGATCGAAATCCTTAGACGTGTTATTCCACCCTATATCTTGGAGTTTAGTACAACTTTAACCATATCTAAAATTTCTACTCCATCCGCTACAAAATTAGCTTTATTTCACTTTAAAAGAGAGAAGGGTTAGAGAAGAATCCTAGGATATTGAAATAATATATGTGAATTCCTCAGTGTATATGTTTACGAGGGAATACACACTTAGAGGCGTGGGTGGATAGGTAGTTAAAATGGACAGATCGAAAGCTTTATAGATCTAATGATTAGTTATAGACTAGAGGTCGGTGGAGTGTTAAGTTGTTCACCAGGGCTGCACTTTTGTTGCAATTTTTTCATTCAAATAGCATTCTTTTTAGCATTCCTCAAAAAAGGACGAGATTAGGTAGAAGCCCTGATTTTGGTGGAGGACTGATGAAGGTTGTATTCCTGCTGTGGTCCGGGTCACTTGAAAAGCATGCCTTAAAAAGGTACGAGGGCTTGTGCAAGTCCTCATTTTGGTGGAACAATGCCCCTCACCAAGGTTGCATTCTCGATGCGGTCAACCTCATGAATAGCGGACCTCAAAAAGGCCCAAAGAGGGACGAGGGCGGATGCAAGCCCCAGTTTTAGCGGAATAGTGTCCATCATCAGGGTTGCATTCTCATTACAATTTGTTTCACCTGGATAAACATGCTTCAGACATGGATGAGGCCAGGTGTAAGTCTGATTTTGATGTAATAGGGCTCTCACCAGGGTCGGGTTGCATTTTCGCTGCGGTCCTCCTTATGCAATGAGCATCCCTTAAAGGAATGAGGCTGGCCGCAATTTCCAGTTTTGACGGGAATAGAACACCCATGCCAGGGTTGCATTCACACTGCACTCTGACCCACCCGAACAACACGTCTCAAAAAGGGATTAAGTTGTGTGAAAGTTTAGTGTTGTGCATGTTATCATATTTTTTTGAAATGAAGCCATATGAATGGTTCTTGTTGAAGATTACTTGTAGTTTAGGAGGCCCTCTATGCCTTGCATGGAATATCAGTTGTTGCCCATTGCGTGGACTTGAGAAATGTTTCGAACTTGCTTCAATTTCTTAAATCCCCATGAAAATAAATAGAAATAAAGGAAAAAAGAAAGAGGAGAGAAGCTCATGTTTTATTCTATAGATCTTACAAGGTCACCTACGACGTCTCTAGTAGATTCCAGGTGGTGTGAGAGATCTCCCTTGCGTTCATTGTGTATTTTTTTTGGGGTGCGGAGAAAAATGGGCTTGTGTTCCTTTTAAATGAGATGTTTAGGGAATGCTTTTTTTTCCAACTAGGATGTTTAGACTTTAGGCATTCCCATCCTGGTAGGGTATGAGGTAGGTCTGTAGGAGTCTCGTGGATCCCCATAAAGAGAAATAAAAAAGTAGAAGAACCAGGGAAGAAGATCTCTGGATATAAAGAAAAATATTTTATTATAATATATTTAATGTATCTAAAAGAAAGTAAGTATAAAGAAGATGTTGTTTGAAAGTGTATATTTATGTATATGAGAGAGGATGAGTATTTACATTTTATCTGTTTCTAATATGGTATGACATGGTTTTGAATAGTCTTGCCATATATCAGGAATTCCTTGATACATAATTGGATACTACAGACTTATCTAATGTTTGTAAGTCATTGTATTGATAATTTCGAGGTACAAGTTTACAAATTTATTTAATCATGGTGTTTTTATGAGTTTTTTTAGTCTAGTTTAAGTGGGTTTAATGGTTAAAAACATTGTGTTTCCTCCTAAAAAGTTACAGGTAATATAAAGGGAGTATGTACATCTCTTTAGATTTTAACAATCAAATGCTGTGTGAAGGGTTTTTTTTATCCGACAAACAAAAAGTCTCAGGTCTTAAAAAGTTACAGGTAATTTAAAGAAAGTATGTACATCTCTCTAGACTTTAACAATCAAATACTGTGTGAAAGGTTTTTTATCCCACAAACAAAAAGTCTCAGATATTAAACATCAATTTGATGTGTGACTTAGTTGTGACCTTAAAATTAAATTATTAATATTATAATCATATAATGCAACAATACTTCCAATACATGGTGCCATGATATATTTTACTTTTACAAATTGATGCATGCTGGATTGAAGTACCTGATGCTTCACAATGTTCACATCAATAACCATAATACCATTGGCTGTACTCGCTGTTATTCATAGCGTAATCCTTAAATCAATAAACAGAATGCCATGTGTGGTCCTTCGCTATTATTCATATCGAAATTAATGTTCCTGCTATTTTAGTGATCGGGTGACGTTTTAATTTTTTTTTATCTGATTTCCTGTTGAAAACATTCACTGTGACTCAATTAGGTGAGGTTTTTCTTTTCTAACATGATGGTCTTTTAATCTTAAAAGCTTGCAGAAATAACAAAAATCCTTTTTTGTTTGATCTGTAGTATTACATTAGTCAACAACTCAACTCTTTAGGTACAGTTTGAAATTCTTTAACTTTTTTTATTAAACTACGACACATTAAGGTACATATAAGGCAGCGTAATGGCTAATAAAGAAACAGGATTTCTTCTTATTGATTCCCATATTTTTGAACAGAAAACCATATATATATCAGTCCAAAAACTAAAATGGGACTTTCCTCAAGATATTGCAATTAATATTTATCATCAAGTAGCCCACAGGTTCAACAGATTATCAATTATGACCATTTGACCAAAATGGCCCCCTAACTAATGTTGAGATTCGTATGAACAATGTTGATTTGAAGTGTACCTTTGAACAGTCAACACAACCCAAAAACTCAACTCAAGAACACAATAGCAAACAAAAGATCTCATGATTGCGTTATAAGTCATGACCGTTTGCAGGGTTAAAAACCTACAAAGCACAATAACAATATTCAGCATAACTCTATAGCTTTGCGAGTAGATATGTAGAAGAAGAGTGCCCTTGCATGTGTGATACATGTTCTTCATGTGTAAGGCTTACAAAAATAGGAAGTAGGTGAGAGAAGAAGGGAACAATAGGAGAGTGAAGAGACTAAGGAGAAGTCCTAAGTTCTTGTAACTATAATCTTAATCAATGATAATAGGCATAAAATAGTAAATACGCATCTTCGAGCATAGCTGCGGTGCAAGATCTGCTAGAGGCTGCAAGGCTATTACATTACCCAGCTATGTCACTGATGCTTTACTACCCAAGTATGATAATAGGCATAAAATAGTAAATACGCATCTTCCAGCATAGCTGCGGTGCAAGATCTGCTAGAGGCTGCAAGGCTATTACATTACCCAGCTATGTCACTGATGCTTTACTACCCAAGTTATCCATTATGCTATTTTTCTGTCATCGATGCATTTTGTTTGAAGTTTTACTTGGATCAGTTATCTGGGATTTGTCCTGACGTTCAGAATTCTTGCTAGTAATATATCACGTTGTTCTATGATCCTTCTTGTTCTTGTTTACCTTTTGTTGTGTATCATCTTCATTTCTTATTTAATGGTACCGTCTGTGCAACAAGTTCTGGCGGTTCATTAATATATGCAGTTGGTTCATTAATATTTGCAGTTTTAAAATATTTGATGTTTGCGTGCTCAGTTGTAAAAACCAAATGATTGTTCATTAGTTTTCTCTTAAGGATTTCTTGTTTTACCAGGTTGTCGATTCAAGTCTTGTTCTATTTCCCTGCCACTTAGATAACTCAATATGTTTGACCCAAAAGTTAGCATTATATGTGTGTGAGAGAAAGAAATGCAGCTTTAGCTCTATGTTGCAGAGGATCTGTTCCACCTTTAAGACCCGTTCCAGCAGATTTAGCTTTTCGGGGACTTTGTAATTCCCTGGAAACTTTCTGAAATGCTTGGGGAGGCCATCAGGGATTATGGGACTTTCAGGGGACTGTTCCTGCGTTCTCAATGAAATTTAAGGGAACGTGACCATGTCTTTTGATTTTTCGGGACTCCTAGATGTTCCTTCTTGGGTAGCTTTTTTCGGTCAGGTTAGAAAATGGTTTGAAAGTTTATGTGGTTGAGCGGATGGAAGCTCTTTAGATTGCATTGCTTATTGCTTTTTCTGGTCAGGTTAGAAAATGGTTTGAAAGTTTGTGGTTGAGCGGATGGAAGCTCTTTAGATGGCATTGCTTATTATTTAAGATAAGGTGCGACCATGTAACTATTTATGCTCTATAACCAGTATAGATCCAACTTAAGAACGGATCTAGCAAGACCCAGGATGGAAGTTTTTTAGAGGGCATTGCTTATTGCATAAGACGAGGTGCAACCATATAACTATTTATGCCATATAACCAGTATAGATCCATCTTAAGCATGGATCTAGTAATGGAAGCTCTTTAGATTGCATTGCTTATTGCTTTTTTTGGTCAGGTTAGAAAATGGTTTGAAGTTTGTGGTTGAGCGGATGGAAGCTCTTTAGATGACATTGCTTATTATTTAAGACAAGGTGCAACCATGTAACTATTTATGCTCTATAACCAGTATAGATCCATCTTAAGAATGGATCTAGCAAGAGCCAGGATGGAAGCTTTTTAGAGGGTATTGCTTATTGCATAAGATGAGGTGCAACCATGTAACTATTTATGCTATATAACCAGTATAGATCCATCTTAAGCACGGATCTAGTAAGAGCCAAGAGGATCAAATTTTTTCAGGGGCAAATTTTTTTAGAGTAGAAAATACAATGTGTAATTTTTTATTGTTTAAATTGTATTTAGAGTACATCTTATTCACATTTCTTTTAACTAACTAAACATGCATAGCATATTCATTTTTGATTTTTATTATAACCGACATTGTTTTTCTATTTAGAGGATATATTATTTTTATTTTAAGAAGAACATGTGTCAACTCCATCTTGAGCACAGACAGAATTACAGATCTCCCTCATACTGAGCTGTAAAATGAACCGCTCAGCTCAGCAATGGTACTACTTTGACACACAACTCATATTAATATTTCACGAAGCTCATCCTGTTATAAAGGAGGTGTGTACTATAACTTTGACACAAAGAATCTTGTTCTAAAAGAGGTGTGTACAGTTTGCTTGATTATTATTGATGGAGATATCAACCGGCTTTGGATGATTTGATTGGAAAGGGTATAGCCTGTGTATAGGGCCAGGTGTGACCAATGGGACCATAACCGATTTTAAATGTGAATAATGTGGATGAGGGTTTGAATGTGAATTATGTAGATTAAGATAAGTTTGCATTGGTTTCTCATGGGCTTCGAATTGAATGCCTAATCAGTTCTCTGTCGTATTACCTTTGCAAATTTTATCTTTGATTTCTCTGGAACTTGTCACTGATGATTGTATAAATACAAGTTGTAATTGTTTCATTGCAGTTTTTTTATATATTTTTGGTTTTATATATTACCTTCCTCATCCGCTGTCCGCTAGAAAATCTGAGGTGCGGTCTTGCCGCTCTGGACACACATTCCCTGTCCCCTGTTCGGGAAGAGTTGTAAGTTGTGCAACATAGCTTTAACATAATATTGGTAATGATATAGGGCCATGAATTGTCACTTTTTATCCTTTGGTGAATGCCCACAGGAAATTTACACTCAATCCCCCCTTTATTATGTTCAATTACTTTTAAATTTTTTTGAGTACAACCAAGCAGTTTAAAATTTAAATTCAAGGAAAGTGAAAGTGTTGGGCATGTTGTTTCCACTTAAATGCTTTGAAGTTTGAATCTCGCAGGGTACATAAATCTAGCTTTGTGCATATGGTACTTTGATTGCAGGTATGGCATGCATACAGGCAAGTCTGATTTCATCGACATGCAAGGACAATTCTGCTTCAGATCATTTAGTTAGAGCAAACATCTGTCCCCAAAAGCCAATAAGGATTGCAATTTTCAGAGGAATTGATTATTCACACAAGATATCATCCTTGGGAAAGAATGGAGTTTCAAACCTCAGAAGTGTGGGGGCAAGGGCCGCATTGACGGTGGGTCCTTCAGTTTCCGAGTCAGTGAAGGAAAAGCGTAGTCGTCATACAGTGGATCCATTGGCGCCAGAGTTTCTGCCTCTTCCAACATTTGAGCAGTGTTTTCCGAATAGCACAAAGGAGTGCAAGTATAATTTTCTTTGTACCATCGTTTTATGTTATTGTCCTGTTTAAAAGCAAAAAGAATTTTACTTGGAAAGCTAATATTTTTCTCATTTCTGATTTGTCATTTGACTAGAAAGCTAAATAAATTTCTTGACTGATCAGTGCTTGCTGAAGAAAATTTAATCTCTTTAATCTATTTTCTGAGTGTTGATGATCATATCGATTTTGTGCGATGGACATGGGAAGCTTAAGGTGCCTGACATTTGATTGGTAACTAACGCATATAGTATATTTTATGACTGTTTCAGAGAAGCTGTTCATGAGCCTACTGGCACTGTGATTCATGTTCCATTTCGTCGTGTTCACTTATCTGGAGATGAACCTTATCTTGATATTTATGACACAAGTGGTCCTCAGAATATAAATCCTCAGATTGGTGAGTTTGACACCATACAGCATTCCTCACATTTTTTATTTCTCAATTTAATAGTTACAGTTCTTTCATTAGATACTCGTCTTGTCTGGTTACTTACAAGTAATTTTTCAACTTGCTATGACTGCAAAGGTCTCCCTAAGATCCGCAAGGAATGGATTGAAAAACGTGAAGTGAATGGTGATCAACGCTTCACTCAAATGTATTATGCAAAAAGAGGAATTATAACTGAAGAGATGTTGTTTTGTGCTTTGAGAGAGAATCTTGATGCTGAATTTGTTCGTTCCGAGGTTGCTCGAGGCCGTGCTATTATCCCTTCTAACAAGAAGCATCTGGAGTTGGAGCCCATGATTGTTGGGAGAAACTTTTTGGTGAAGGTCAATGCAAATATTGGAAACTCAGCAGTCTTAAGCTCAATTGAAGATGAGGTTCAAAAACTACAGTGGGCAACCATGTGGGGTGCTGATACTGTTATGGATTTGTCCACTGGTCGCCATATCCATGAAACACGTGAGTGGATTTTGCGTAATTCTTCTGTACCCGTTGGTACGGTACCAATATATCAAGCTCTTGAAAAGGTTGATGGAATTGCAGAGAATTTGACTTGGGAAGTCTTTAGAGAAACTTTGATTGAACAAGCTGAACAAGGAGTTGATTACTTTACGATACATGCTGGGGTTCTTCTACGCTACGTACCTCTGACTGCAAAGCGAATGACTGGAATTGTATCTCGAGGAGGGTCTATCCATGCAAAGTGGTGTTTGGCATATCATAAAGAGAATTTTGCATATGAGCATTGGGACGACATACTTGACATCTGTAATCAATATGATATTTCCCTTTCTATTGGGGATGGCTTGAGGCCTGGCTCTATTTATGATGCAAATGACGCTGCACAATTTGCAGAACTTGCTACTCAAGGCGAGCTCACTCGTCGTGCTTGGGAGAAGGATGTGCAGGTTATGAATGAAGGACCTGGCCATATCCCAATGCATAAGATCCCTGAAAATATGGAAAAACAGCTAGATTGGTGTAATGAGGCCCCATTTTACACCCTTGGCCCCCTTACAACGGATATTGCTCCAGGTTATGATCATATTACCTCAGCTATTGGTGCTGCCAATATTGGGGCACTTGGTACTGCGTTGCTATGTTATGTAACCCCTAAAGAACATCTTGGCTTGCCCAACCGAGATGATGTGAAGGCTGGTGTAATAGCATATAAGATTGCTGCCCATGCTGCAGATTTAGCAAAAAGGCATCCATTTGCTCAAGAATGGGATGATGCTTTAAGCAAGGCACGCTTTGAATTTCGCTGGAAGGATCAGTTTGCATTGTCTCTGGATCCCACTACGGCCCAGGAATTCCACGATGAGTCTCTTCCAGCAGAGGGTGCTAAGGTCGCCCACTTTTGTTCCATGTGTGGACCAAAGTTTTGCTCCATGAAAATTACTGAAGATGTTAGAAAGTATGCCGAAGAGCATGGGTATGGAGATGCAGAAGAAGCTATAAAGCATGGTATGGATGAAATGAGTGCCGAATTTCTTGCCGCAAAGAAAACAGTCAGTGGGGAGCAGTGGGGGGAAACTGGAGGAGAAATCTACGTACCCCAGGGCCATGTAGCTGAAGGAAAGAATACGATCTCTACCTGATGGGCTTGTGTTATAAATATAGAGGTAACTAGAAATTTCTTTTGCATAAGAGTATATGTAGGGTAATGGCTGATCATATTCCTAGCTTTTAACTCGTGTTAATCTGTTTGCAGGTCTTTATGCCACTGGGAGACATTCAATTGTGAAGCACTCAAATAAATCGGGTTTAAAATATTTATATTTTCAATAATTTAGTGTGTTATTTTTTAATTTTGTCATGATACCATTAGATGGGTAACATTTTATTTGATCACAAGGCAATCAAACAATGGAGACTCTCTGGTGTGAAATACATATTTTTAATTCAAAGAAAAGTTTGCTTTATTTATTTATTTTTTCCACTTTTCCATTTACAGCCTTAAATATACACTTGCTAATTGGTTCAGCACCAGGGGTGCTTGCCCTGTTTACACCGCTAGCGAAGCTGGGGTTGTTGACAGGAGCAGGCTGAGAAAGTCCCTTTGAACCTGAGCAGGATAATGCCTGCGTAGGGAGTGTGCTTTTATTTTTTCTGTGCTTGCACAGGGTGAGTTACTGCCGTGGTGACTACTGGAGGGCATCATTCTTCCTTTGGTGAAGACCATATGGAGTACCTCCTAAATGCAATTAACGGCTTTTTTAAATTTGGGGAAGTGATGATAGATTTAAATTGGTGATGCATATGTTTCCAGGATCAACCAAGTTTAGTCATCGATTAAATAGTTGCAGTTCATATTGTCATATGACATTGGACCTAAGTTCTTTCATACAACTGTCATCATTCCCTGACTGTGGTTCTGTCTTACTGAAAGGGCCGTTGTGATATTTGCCTTCAAGTCTTGACTGAGTTAGTCCATGAATAGGATTCTATTATGATTATTGAGGTAGAAATAAATTGATTTAGTGTTTTTTTTGCAAACTTCTTTCAATAATTTGTGCATTTTTTCGAAATCCCTTTATATCAATTCATGAGAGTAAGACAACACCATAACTAGGCTGGTGTTTGGAATCGATTTGCAGTAGTCCCACCCGTGTTTGTAGGATGATGCAAAACCAGTTCTTACTTGTTATGGTCTTGATGTTTATTGTATAATATGATGTTTTGATGGTTATCTTGCATGCTATATTTCAAACATGCAGTATGTGCAGTTTCTGAATGAATAAAACAGTCCATTATAATAGGAAATCTCGAGTATGGAAACATATTTTCTCAAATCAGAACAACTGGTGCATTATCCATTGGTTTGGTTGAGAAACAACATTGAGTGCAGTAGTATGTTCAGCTTATAATAGGGATTGAGTCCAGTACTTTCATCTTTTAATGGGGACTAAGAACTGAAATAGTCTAAACTTTAAGATCTCATTGAATTTCTTCTGGAGATAGGTCATATCTCTGTAAGTTTGAATTTTCTTGAATTCTCTGTAAGTTCGAGGATGGAAACATGTTTTCTCAAATGAAAACTGGTGCATTGTCCTTTGATTTGGTTGAGAAACAACATTGAGTGCAATAGTATGTTCAGCTTATAATTGGGATTTAGTACGGCAGTTTCATCTTTTAATGTTCAGCTTATAATTGGGATTGCGTACAGCAGTTTCATCTTTTAATGGGGACTAAGAACTGAAATAGTCTGAACTTTAAGATCTCGTTGAATTTCTTCTGGAGATAAGTCATATCTCTGTAAGTTTGAATTTTCTTGAATTCTCTGTAAGTTCGAGGATGGAAACATGTTTTCTCAAATGAGAACTGGTGCATTGTCTTTTGATTTGGTTGAGAAACAACATTGAGTGCAATAGTATGTTCAGCTTATAATTGGGATTTAGTACGGCAGTTTCATCTTTTAATGTTCAGCCTATAATTGGGATTGAGTACAGCAGTTTCATCTTTTAATGTTCAGCTTATAATTGGGATTGCGTACAGCAGTTTCATCTTTTAATGGGGACTAAGAACTGAAATAGTCTGAACTTTAAGATCTCATTGAATTTCTTCTGGAGATAAGTCATATCTCTGTAAGTTTGAATTTTCTTGAATTCTCTGTAAGTTCGAGGATGGAAACATGTTTTCTCAAATGAGAACTGGTGCATTGTCTTTTGATTTGGTTGAGAAACAACATTGAGTGCAATAGTATGTTCAGCTTATAATTGGGATTTAGTACGGCAGTTTCATCTTTTAATGTTCAGCTTATAATTGGGATTGAGTACAGCAGTTTCATCTTTTAATGAGGACTAAGAACTGAAATGATATGTACTTGGAGATCTCATTGAATTTCTTCTGGAGATAAGTCTTATCTCTGGAAGTTTGATTTTTCTTGAATTCTTGCTTTTTTGTGGGGTTTCAACCAGTGTACCAGGTATACTGGAAGTCCAAAAACTAGTCATAAAATGCATCTTGTTTGCTATTTAACAATAGCGGTAAGATATGTGCAAATCTATGACAAACTGAGGCCACAATAAACCTCTGGGTTTAAGTAATATCTTAACCAAGATTCCATTCTTGCAAATATATGCAAATCTATGACAATCTGAGGCCACAATAAACCTCTGGGTTTAAATAATCTTAACCAAGATTCCATTCTTGCAAATATATGCAAATCTATGACAAACTGAGGCCACAATAAACCTCTAGATTCACGCAATATCTTAACCAAGATTCCATTCTTGCAAATCTATTACAAACTGAGGCCACGATAAACAAACCTCTGGGTTTAAGCAATATCTTAACCAAGATTCCATTCTTGCAAATTATGACAAACTGAGGCAGCGATAAACAAACCTCTGGGTTTAAGCAATATCTTAAACAAGATTCCACATCAAACT
The DNA here is from genome assembly GCA_000404065.3 of Pinus taeda. Taxonomy (NCBI): domain Eukaryota; kingdom Viridiplantae; phylum Streptophyta; class Pinopsida; order Pinales; family Pinaceae; genus Pinus; species Pinus taeda. The sequence goes on from APFE031122568.1 coordinate 263,408, forward strand.
ATAACTTAACCAATATTCCATTCTTGCAAATCTATGACAAACTGAGGCCATGATAAACAAACCTCTGGGTTTAAGCAATATCTTAACCATGATAAACAAACCTCTGGGTTTAAGCAATATCTTAACCAAGATTCCATTCTTGATGTGCTCTGCCCCTCGGCCTCCTGAATGGTAGGTCTTGAAATGGAATAGATTTGGTTCAAGTCCATAGCAAGTTTGCAATTTTGTTGAATAGTGTTCCAGTAGACCCACCTGTATGGTATGCCTTAAAAAAAGGAGTGTGGCTGAGGGCAAGTCCACGACAAATTTGCAATTGTGTTGAATAGTGCTCCAGTAGACCCACCTGTATGGTATGTCTTAAAAAGTAGTGTGGCTGAGTGCAAGTCCAGGACAAATCTGCAATTGTGTTGGATTAGCTCTCTCATAGACCACATTTACATTGACGGTAGGCCTTGTTGTCAATTATTGAGCCCAATTTTCGTTATTTAATTTCTTCAGTCAAGAATCTAATTTATCAATGAATGATTGAGTTCACTGTTTGCCCATTTTATTTATCCAATGATTAGAAGATTGATAAAGGATTTTATGGATTTGTGACTTGGCTTTATATTTCTGAAAACCATAAGTATGGTTGGTACTTCACTAGATCGAGGGTAACGAGGTGTATGTGAGGTGAACATACAGTTAAATGATTACTGTTAACCAATTAAATTAATGTTTCAAACCTCAATTCTCCAAATTGGGTTTTTTTGGCTAACACTGCTCCTAGAAGTTGATTTGAGATGGATGGAAAATTATATAGTGATCTAATTTGGATTATACCTCCTCATTTTGGGAGGCTTTTGGTCCCCAAATTATTTTATTTAACGAGGTGATTTTTTTTCCTATACCTTCTCTTTAGAGTATCATCTAGTTTTTTTTGGAAGCCGTCTTTTCAGTGTATTCTAATGAATGTCATGCTTTTCATATCTTGTAGTTTTTGAACTTTTTTGCAAAGTTGTATCCTTTATCAACTCTGCCTAAGTAGGTGGGGTTAAGTCCTCTATGAAAGGAAAGACCTGTTCTTCCTAATCCAACATTGATGGCTTATAGAGTTCAAGATTTTCCACATGCACCATTGAGCAAATGCTCATGTATCCCTAGGGATACATTGAATCTATAGGCATTATCTCTCAACTTTCCTAGTATTTTGAAAGGACCATATCATAAAGCTTTGATTTATTTATTAGGACCTTGCAACGTCTCCTTGTTCAATTGTAACCATACTCTATTTATCACTCTAAATATTTTTTTTGTTCTAGGTTGATCATGCATGGTCTTGTACTTTTCCTATGAATTTTTTAGTGTCTTTCATACTTGAAAATGGATCCGCTTGATCTTCTTAACAAATTTCTTTTCCCTTAGAGCATCCCTTGTGATATATTCTCTCTCTAACTTATTGACCATATGCAATATCCAAAAGGCCATATGTAATATCCAAAGGTGAAGGTGGAAAATGTCTAAAATAAGTTTCAAATGGGGCCTTATCTCGATTATAATAGTGTTGTATATATACTAGACTTTCATCCCAAGTCTTCAGATGCTTTTGAAGGTAACCCCATAAACGTTACGCCAAAGTCACATTGACTACTATTTGCCCTTATTTCTATTGATGAAATGTTGTATATCTCTTTGAATTTGTGTCCATCTTCTCCCACAAGGACTAAGAGATCTAGTATCATAGTTTAAAATGATGCTTCTTGGTATTCCAAAGTGCACTTAGACTTGTCCGAAAAACAAGTTTGTTGCTTTTTGCTTGATGATGGTCTTTTTGTAGTGCACGAGAACACATCTTTCTAGACCTATCAACTATCATGAATAACTAGTCATGTTCCTTCTTGGTTGTTGGTAAACCTCCCACAAATCCTATGGAAATGCCTTCTCCATGATGAGTGGTACAAGTAAGGATGTCATAGACCTTGTTTCCTATTACTATGCTTGTTGGTATAACAAAGCATACATTCTTTTATGAACATGGCTACATCTTCTTGCATCGTGGGCTAGTGCACATACCTCTGCGAATTGGAAATTGACATCCTTACACCAAAATTTATTACAACCTTGGATGTGTGAGTCTCTTTGATTAGTTGCAATTGCTTACCTTTAGGCATGCATAACTTGTCTTGTCTATATAGTAACCCATTCTAGAGATGATAGTCACTATGCCATTTCCATTGTTTGCATGAATTTGGCTTTGCAACTATTGAAACACCTCGTTGTAGTCCTCATCTTTTTATATATGTGATTTTATATGTATCATGGGTGAAGGGATTCACGTGCATCAAAGTTTCCAAGATTATAATTTTTATGTGGGTGGCCTTGAAAGCATGTTGACTAATTTGTTTGTGTTTCCCTTCTTGTACATGATTACTAAATAAAATTGATGTAAAAACCCCATCCACTTGTAATGTCTGTTAACTCACTCACTTTAGGCCTATGTGGATGGCTATCACATTTTCCATTAGACAATGTTTCCACTTTTTGACAGCGTGTGCCAAGGCATAAAGCTCCTCGTCATAGGTAGGATAATTGAGAACCACCCCATGCAACACTTCAAAATGTTCAACATGTAGGTCTTCCTCCCCACATCAAGACCACTCCCATAGCCTAACCACTTGCATCCATTTCTGCTTTGAAGAGCTGTTGCAAGTTTGGTAATGCAAGAACCGGTGTTTGCATAATTTTCTTCAACTTGTCAAAGGCCTTTTGTTGATACTTCCCCCATTCAAAACTCTCGCCACTCCAAAATGGTCAACATGTAGGTCTTCCTCCTTGCATAAGTTTGGTAATGCAAGAACTAGTGTTTGCGTAATTTTCTTCTTCAACTTGTCAAAGGCCTTTTGTTGACACTTCCTCCATTCAAAACTCTTGCCACTCCAAAATGGTCAACATGTAGGTCTTCCTCCTTGCATCAAGACCATTCCCGTAGCCCATCCACTTGCATCCATTTCCACTTCGACGAGTTGTTGCAAGTTTGGAAATGCAAGAACTGGTGCTTGCCTAATTTTCTTCTTCAACTTGTCAAAGGCCTTTTGTTGACACTTCCCCCATTCAAAATTCTTGCCATTCACTATTATGGTTTGGAATGGTGTGATTACTATTGAAAACGAGGATATAAATTTCCTTAGGTATTTTGTTTTCCCAATGAAAATCCTAACCTCAGAAACATTAGCAAGCACCAACCACTTCATGATGGCCTCCATCTTGGCAGGGTCTATCTTGAGCTCCCCTCCATCGACCACATAACTTAAATGCACCAAAATCTATTATGCAAACTCATTTCTTGAGATTTGCCAAAAACTTTTGCTTCTTTAAACTCTGTAGCACTTACATCAAGCGTGAAATGTGCACCTCTTAGGTAGCATTGTATACCAGTATATCATCCAAATTAAAAATAACAAACAAATATAGATAAGAGAACAATATGTCATTCATTAATCACTTGAACATAGCTAGTGCTTTGCATAGATAAAAAATCATTTCTAATTGCCCATGCAACCTTTGTCTAGTTTTGAAGGTGGTCTTCTAAATATCTTCTTTTTTGGCTCGAACTTGGTGACACCCTGATTTTAAATTTAGCTTGGTGAAAATTTTTGATTGTTGCAACTAATCCAATAGTTCATCAATTCTGGGCATGGGGTACCCATTATGGAGTGTAATTTTGTTTAAAATCTTGTAATCAATACACATTTTCCAAGCATCATTTTTCTTAATCACAATTATAATGGGTGACCCATGAGGTGAGGTACTTGGGTTGAATGACACCTTGCTTTAGCAATTGTTGTAATTTCTTCTTCACTTCACTTGCTTCTCAAAAATAGATTGACTGGATAGCTCAATATTTGGCAATGAGGAGCCTCGAAACAATTGAATCCCATGCTCCACTTCCCTCCTGAGTGGTATCTTTTTAGGCCCTTGAAACACTCCCATGTATACCTATAACAACTCTTCTAGTTATTGTATTTATTCCTTGGTGTATCTTTTAGGGATGCCTTTGTTTTCATTCACTGTTCTACATGTTGAGTTTCTCTTAAAAATGGTAAGTCATATTTTTTGCTAGAATTGATTAGTTCCTTGGCATGGTAATTCTTACTAGTGAAATTTTAGACTTACCCTTGAGTGCGTTAACGATAAGGATATTTTTGCCCTTCTTGAGGAGGTACTAGTTGGATCTTTGCATGAATATTGCATCCTTCTTGTACACATAGGGACCCTTGAGTGCGTTAACGATAAGGATTTTTTTGCCCTTCTTGAGGAGGTACTAGTTGGATCTTTGCATGAATATTGCATCCTTCTTGTACACATAGGGACTCCTAAACACAACACATACGTCAAGTGGAACTATATCTAATTCTATTTCATCAATAAAATCATCATTGATAGAAAATTTAGTTTACACTATTTTGTTACTTTGATTTTTGCATATTTATCTACCCATCTTTTTGGATATGGGTGAGGATGATATTGAACGTCCAATCCCAATTTGTTCACCAAATTTACTATAATGAAATTCACTTGGGATCCTGAGTCAAACATAGCATCAAATTTTGTCTTCTTAATGCATATCTTTATATGGAAGGGGTTAGTCATATCCTTCTCTTCTTGTTATTAAATGATACTTAGATTCAACCCCTTTCGCATTGGTGAGAAGAACTTTTTCTCATCTGGTCGGAGATGCTTTACACCTTGTTGCTCAAATATGTGGCTATGAGATTTTTCTTCTTCCTATCCTTACTCTAGTTCTCTGGTTTAAATTTTAGATGTAATTTCGAACACTTATATTTTGTGTGACCATCAATATTACAGTGGTTGTAGCAATTGCTAGGATCTTTGCATTGGTGTGTTGTTGTTGTTGTCCGTCCCCACTTTCCACTTCCTTTCTTTGGAAGCTTCTTGGCATTCCTACTTTGAACCACTGTGTTGCCCTTTTTTTCTCATTTATGTTTTCCAGTGCTTGCACTTGCACACAAGCTGCCTCCATCATTTTGGGTTTGAATAACATCACTTTCTTTTGCAGAGGGTTATGCAGACCACCCAAATACTTGAAGAATATGTTTAGGTTCTTGGGAGAGACCCAACATTATTTCCATCTTCCTGAATTTTGTGTTGTACTCTTGTATAGTTTGCCCTTGTCTCTGCCTAAAGTAATTCCACCAAAACCATTGGTCCCCTACATGCCTAATAGGGTACAATTAGGACATTATGGGAGTTTTAAAATCCCTTGACTTAGTTAGTGGAGGACCCCCTTATAACTTCAAGGTTCCCGTGTGGCTATTCCACTAGGTCAAGGCATGGCCTTTCAATTTCAAACAAGCAAAATGAATTTTTATGTTCCTCATCTATTTGGTGAACACTAAAGTAAATCTCTAACTTCTACAACCAATTATTTAGTTTACAAGCATCGATGTCACCTTAATGTGACTTGTTATTGACCTTTGTTTCCATCATGAAGAGAGATTGTGAATAGTTCATGGCACTTGACATTTTCTACTCCTTTTTGGGTTTCCTAGACTCTTCTTTGTTATCCCTTAGTTTCCCCTCCGGTCTGACTCTATTTTGGAATGTCCATATTCTTTGAACATCCTAAGATTATTGGTTAGGGAAACCATGAGGAGGCTCACATTATGATTTATATCTATGACTTGTGCTTGTAGCCAAACATACCTCTCTTTTATTGAATCTCAAGGGTTATTGTAAATTGATTCATTGACCATGGATGATATTTTATGATTTTTTTTTAAAACGATTCGATCCCTTAAAATTTCCCACAAAATACCAAAAGAAACATGCTCTAATAATAATACGATCTATAAATTGTCATGAATATTCCACTCAATAGTTCAACACAATAGATTTGATAAAAATATACCGAAATTTGAAGTCTATACTATGAGGGCTAATTTTCCTTAGATTTCTAGATTTAGTAATTATTGTTTTTCTTCTTATGAATGCAACAAATTCAATGCAAAAACAAGAATAGTGAAATACAAACACCAATCACAATGAACACCAAGATATGATATGAGAATTGTTTTTGGAGAACACCTAGTTGGAAGGTGAGATTGCTTTGTGATCAAATACAAATGAGAAGGCAGTCTTTGTGGCTTTAATTGAGACATGTGGCCTATGGACTACTACAAACGACAAACCCTTTATGTTCTAATCTCTCGATATCCACTCTCTACCACTATGCTCTATTATGGAATAAAATGCAAGCAAATAGAATGACACCCTTTCCTCTTAGTAGTTTGGTTATAACACAACCCAATAGATAATTAACAGTTAAGTTTGACTCCAACTATGAATGAGAGTTTCAAATTTTAGCCTTCTAGATTCTTTTTCATGATGTCCATGTGGCTAACCCCTTTCCCATGAGCAATGGGGGTTAATGTCGCATCCTTTTGAATTATGGTGGTCAATCATGATAGGTTAGCTTTTGGGAGAGATAAATTTTGTATTTGGACCCCAATTGATGTCTTTTTTGAAAAATTGAAAATGTATCTTTGTAGAATAGAATCATCTATCATAGCACTTTATTGGAAAAAATTTACCAAAAAAACATCATTTAAGACCTCAAATTAGCTTGAGAAGGTTTTTAACCTCCAAAAGCTTTTGGCCCCATACATCCAAACTTGGTCTTATTGCTAAAGTTATTCCTATAAGATCATCACTTCAATTTTTACACTCTAAAAGCATTGAGATGGATGAAAACCAATTTGGACAACTTCTTCTCCCCCTTTCTTTCCTTCCCTTCTGGTCCTCTTCCTATTTGTCTGCATCCTTCTTTTGTAAGATTATCTCCATATAATTTTTGGTATTTTTGTGGAGACATGATGACTTGTAGTTGTTATTATAATTGTATTGAATGTAAGGATAGAGCAAATTGTACAAGTTTGTTTGTTTTTGGTTGATCAAAGGGGGAGTTGTAGGATTTGGAAGCAGAGCAAACAAATGTTTTAAATTTCTTGTAGTTTGTATATAGTAGAGTAGAAATCATGTTGGCGATGTTCATGGAAGTGTTGTTACAATTGTGGGTTGCTATGATAAGATAGTTCACTCCTATTGTACTGTTAATGTTGTTGAATATGGTGATTAGAATAATTGTTATTTATAGTTATATAAAATTTTAAGAATTGTCCCTAAATATATGTGTAATAAATGAGTGAATCCCATGATGCATACACAACCAAAGTTGAAGGCTATCTTATCAATAATGTAATATGTATATATGGTTTCTCAATAATTTTTCAATTGAATTATAAATCTGATAAGTTTTAAATTATAAAAAAATTATAACTCTAGGTGAATATTACATTCAATGCCATTACCATAATATTATGCATTGCAACATAACAAAATATGTAAAATTGCAATGAGGCAAATTTTGTTAAAAAATTATCATTGGGAAGATTACAATATATGGCACATGCATAAATGTATGACATATTGTGAAACATTAGAGAATGAGACAATAGTACAATTATTTGATTCAATGTAACCTAATAATTGCAAACATACTTTATGCTTAGAGTTGTCTTCATGTCTACTTGGATGAGTTTTTAAATGTGATCCAAATGATGCAAAACTAAATTTTAATCATGATCAATAAGCTAAATAAAATTAAAAAAACTTTTTCAATTAGTATTTTCTATTATTATTATTAGATAACATAGTATTCATTAATATTCTAAACCTGTAAAAACAAAGATAATTTTTTTGCCTATAGTGGAAAAAAATGGTAGCAATATAAAAATTATGATATAAGATCCAACGAATGTACAATATGATGCTATATTCTCAAAATACCTTCATATACAAGGGATATCCTTTAGAAGTATCATATCAATATATCTTGGAGCTTCAAATAACAATGAGACTTTAGCATCTTTGTCAATTGGTATTTTTCGATGCTTAGACAAATAAAGTAATTAAAATAGATTTTCTGCTAGAAGATTTTACCAGAGAAAAAATGAGAGCTTAATTTTGGCATGTGTATATTCTTATTTTTAAAAAATGATTCACTACTCTCCATTTATTTTCCAAAAACAATCCACTCAAGGTTCTATATAATAAAATTGTTTACTTAAAAAATCAACAATATTTTTAAAAACTATATAATTATTATTATTTATTATTTTATTATTTTTTAATATCATTCCCAAATTGGAAACTCATGAATTTCATTTTTTTCAAATTAAATTACACCATTTTTATATATTTAATTAATAACTCAAGCCATATTAAACTAAAAATGCATACCACACAATAAATTCTCATGATCACAAATCTTAGCCATCTCCTACACTTTTCCTCGACACATATTTTCACAATGTATTTGATCGCTCTACAATCCAACACATATTTTCACAATGTATTTGATCGCTCTACAATCCAACGAGACTAAGGAATTGCAAAAAAAAAAGAAAATAAAAATTAAAACCAAATAAACAATTAATCGTACTACTTTGTGATTTTTTTATTATTATAAATTGATGTTAAAAAAGTTTCAAATAAATATATATTAATTAAAGTAAATGCCTATGATTGTAGAATTTCCCACAATAAATATATATTAATTAATGTCAATGCTATGATTGTAGATCTTCTAACAATAAAATAAATTGGGGTAATATAGCCAAATATTAAAATTGTAACCTTGGTGTAAAGATCTTAGATATAACACTAAAGTACATAGCTTCTGCATCTTTTTTCACATTCATCATTGTACTATTGTTGTAGTTGTCAAAAAGGAAGTAAAAAATCTTACAAATTCAACAAACTTTTCACATCAAGGTGGGTTTTCACATTATATAGATGGATAGGATTTGGATGGAACTATCATTTTTTATTTTAGTTATGCACACTATGGTTCTATCTCAACTTTGGTTAAAAAAAAAAAAATTCTCTCATTGGAGTCTTGAGTTTGGTTTTTGTTGAACTACTCTATTGCCTTGTGTACTCTATAATACTTTGCTTTGTTCATTATTCACTAAAATTTGATATTTGATTTTTCTAGGACCAGCATCTTTTGGTGCTATTGTCTTTAATGATGTTTGCATATTGACCAACATATTTTTGTGTTATTGTCTTTAATGATGTTCGCATATTAGTGTTACTTATTCATCAATCTTTTTTACAACAAGGCTGAAAGGATTTGTTAATATTTCTACAGTTTTTTTAATTCTTATCATTTACAAAGATTAAAATTGTTATACTTATTTTGAAAACAAAAACTTACCAGGATTGTGATTTTTTATCAACAAAACAACATAAATACCAAATTGATAGGTGAAATATTTCATCCTTTAATGGTAGTCATTAATGCCATAGTGCTTAATAGGATCTTATTTATCCACAATTAGATTCAATCTTGTCTCATTTGGCTTATTTTGAGCTCCTTCCATTTTATCTTTGGTGATATCCCTATCTTATTTTTGAGTTATAAAACCATACCATTTTAGAAAAATACATATTTAGGATGATCAAGTCAAATTTTGGTGGATGTAAGCACACTTTGCAAAAAATTCAACATTGACCCGTTTCACTAGTCATCAAGCAAGCTCTATGTGAGATGGGCCTTACACAAGGTGTAGAATGGTTTTTGATAGCTTTTTTAAAAACTCCAATGATTGTATCTTGTAATGCTTCGAATTGGCTTATCAAAAAGTCCTATTTTTTTGAATTCTAAGTTTGTATGCCCAATCCATGGAGTATGCAAGTTATGTGTCTCTTAAACATAGTTTGCCTCTTTTAAACATTGGATTTGAAAATGAACATGACAACAATCAAACTTTTCAAGAAATTTTAATCAACAAAATCACTTAGTAACTCTGTTTAGTATTTTATTCTTTAATACACTTTCATGATGTACTTACAATAAAAGTTAAAAAAATTATTGCTAATAAAAAAATGGTCTCACTATTAATAAGTGCATGTATGATATTTTGCAGTTATTCACTCTAACTTGATGTTGTGATTTATATCCATTAAATGTAGAGAAGGATTACTGCGTGCTCTATTATTATTGGAATCATGTGGCCTACTTGAGTTGTCTTCTCTCATTTATTTGAGTTCTCTGTAGTACTTGATGGCTTGATATACGAATGCCTTATTTTCTTTTTAGATATTAGTTACATTTGTAGCTCCCAATGGTAATTTTAGTTTGAAATTGTTTTAGATATATTTCTTACTAAAAATAGACATCTTTTGAATAATAGAGACAAACATTTTTAACCATGTGAAGAAAACTTGGACCATTCATAGCTTATTTTTCAATTTCAAAACCCTCTTGTATAAACAAAGTACATGTTTAGTTTGATCAAATCAAATTTCATTAGATGTGAGTGTAGTTGGAAAAATTCCAATGTTGACCTCTTTCATTGGTCACTAGGTGAGCTCCATGTGAGTCAAGGCTAGAAAAATAAATAAAATTTTTATTATTTCTTTGGAAAATCAAATGGATGTGCCTTGTAGTGTTTGAAACACGATTTCCATTGAGCTTTTATTTTCCCAATTCCATGTTCACATGTCTAATTTATAAAGTGTGCAAATTTCACAACTCTTAGGTGTACAAATTTCATAGTCATGACTTCATTAACCAAATTCTATTATGTTCGAGACATTTCCAATGGTATATAGTATGATTGGTTTTGACACTTTGTAGTTGAGAATGACCTTTCATAATATTAGAACAAGTTTCTAGGCAACAATTTGTTGGTAGGGTTCCGCAATTTTAAAAGTGTTATTTTTAGAAACCAAAATATAAATTTAGAGTTTCCAAGTTGTAGCTTTACCTTAATATTTTTCCCCAAAAAAATCATTTTCCCCATTTCGATATTGGATGACTCGCTAAGAGTTGTCTTAAATCTTTGAGCCAATTTTGAAGGTGTGGTCTAGGAAGCATACATAGAAAAGTTTGTAGGTAGGTGAATCGGTAGGTGGCAACATTAAATTAGATTCCAACTTGACATCATTTAAGTACTTTTGTATACCTTTCTAATAATACTTCATTCACTAGTTGGGTCCTAAGTGGGATTTTTCTTATAACATCGAGCACACTAGAATCCTTTTTTGAAATAGCATAAATAAAAAAGGATGTAACATTTAGTTCTACTATGGAATTACACTCTTTTAACTCCCCGCATAGCCACCATAGACTTAAACCAAAGGAAACAAGAATTGTAACTCAGAGAATGAGGGAGGGGTTCCCTCTTTTACACAATTGAGAATTCTACTGTGTGGATGAAGAATCTAGAACCAAAATAAGGAAGTGCCACAACAAAAATATGTTTTTCCTATCCCATTAACCCACATTTCTTGTCAAAACGCAACACCATGCACCTACTTACAATTCACATATGTGAGAAAACAAGTATAACAATGAAATGTCACCATTTCATGGCTAACAATTGTTTCATCCTTGAATTGCCTGCTAAGTAGCTGGATATTAAATGGTTTAGCCTCTTGGTGATAAATCAAATTATCATTTCTCTTTGTGCAATCGTACAATCTTTTACCATTGTTTCGAGACTAACTCCCTAGGATATAATTAGCAAGCACCTAATTAAAATTCACACAAGTTAGCAAAGGAATATAATAGCAAAATGTCATTGCTTCATTATAAATAATCATTTCATTCTTGAATTTCCTACCTAGTAGTTGGATATTAAATGGTTTGGCCTCTTGAGAATACACCCGGTTATAATATATCACCACATGAATCCCTTGGGATTTAAGGAGTAAGACACCTTTATAAAAGGTTCCTCAACTTCATTATTCATGGTAGTCCCATCACCCCAAAAATATTTTATTTCTTGGTTTCCCTTTTGATAATGACTTTTGTCATATCTACTTTGCCAGATTACAATTATAAGTTATAATAATAATTATCTTAATTTTAATAATATAATAATAACAATTATTGTTATTATTTAGCATTAAATTAAAAATGATATATTTTTAATTCATAATAATAATAATAATAACTTTCTATCATGTGGAGGTGATGAATTTTTTGTTTTAGCATTATATTCACGTGAAATGAGTCTAGAACGATGTGGAAATGGTGCATACTGGTGACATTGAGAGGACATCTTGATGATGTGGGTTGATGCACACTTTATCTCAATGTCATAATAGTTAATGTAGGTAGGATTCCAATTTGACATAATCTTAAAAAAACCAAATCAATGAAAACCAATATTTGCATTACTCTCACTATCCATTTCAAATATGAGGTGAAAAGTGGGGGTACCATCATTTCATTTTTATATGAACATGTATAGTAGAGATTATTGGATCTAAAAGGAATTTCTAGGGGCATTCAGTAGGAGCAAGCAAGGGAGATTTGCAAAGTAATTCAACCCAATAAGCATTCATTCATGCAAAGGAATTCCACATGATAACATTCTAAGTCATATGTGGTAGTCCTTTAAATCTCTATATTGCTTTACAACTTTCCAAGCTTTTGTTTCATCTTTAAGTTCATTTTGAATTTTTTCTATGTAGAATTATGGTGTAAATTTGCAACTGCTCATGAAATTTTAATCAAAATCACAAGACACAAACCTACTCTACTGCTCTGTGGAAAGTAATTCACAATCTAGAATAATAATTTCAGATATGCAATAATAAATAACACACATGCACATCATATTTTTTCTAGGGGAAAGCAATCTACTAAAAACCCCTTGCCTGCTTGCATTAATCTGATGAATAGATATGTATTACAATTGCTTTTCTCAACTGAGCACAACCTGTAAGTGAATAACCTATCTCTCTTCTCACTAAGAAGCTCTAAGCCAAACTTAGTCAAATTTTGCCTCTGCTTGAGCTCCTATTTCCTTGCGTTGTTCCTTGAGAAATTATGCCCATATTATTTAGAAATTTCTCCAAAATGGATTTCACAATTCCTTAGGTTGATCATTTGACTACATGCAACACCTGTACACTTAAGACTAGTCTACAAATGATGTTACACTGCCTTGGAATCTCCACCAAGCCTGAGAAACTCGAATTATCTGCATGCACTAGCTATTTTGGGTTGATTGACCAGTTAACTAGATGATCATTGAGTTTTATTAAAGCCCCACTACTTAACTAACCTTCCACTAGTTCCTTCAACAGTTAGAACTAGTTTAACTGAAAACAACCTGAGATAACTGACTTTGATTGCTACAAATTATCCATCACATATGCTTAACTGAACTCTAACTCCTCTAAGTCAACTTTACTGAACTAATTAAGTGACATGAGCCATGTCACCTCAGTTAACTGCATCTAAGTTGTCTGCTGATGTGGAAATTTGAATTTTCTCAATTTAATCAAGGCAAAATCAACTTGAGAATTTCTTGCTGCATCCAACACTCCCTTTCAACAAGAAAGGGATTATCAACCATGCCTATCCTGCACCTGTGGAACTCAAACTTCCCTCTTGACAAGGCCTTTGTCAAAATGTCAACATCTTGTTCCTCTATCAGAATGTACTGCGACAACATTATCTGCCCATGCACATAATCCGGTAGATGGAGATACCAAATATCTATATGCTTGCATCGACCGTGGAAAAAAAGATTCTCAGAGAGATTGATGCAACTCTAATTATCACAATAGATCACAGTTGGATCCATCATTTGACCAAACAATCCAACAAGTATCTTTGTGATCTAGATTGCCTTACACACTGCTTGACTTGTAGACATGTATTCTGCTTCTGCCGAGATGAGCGCTATAGATTTTTGCTTCCCGCTGTACCAGGAAACAACTGCGGACCCAACACTAAAAATTCCACCTGATGTACTCTTTCGGTCTAATGGAATCCCCACCTAACCTGCATCTATGAAGCCACACAACTTCACTCCCTCTGTCTGTTTGTACAACAGTGCAAATTAGGCAGTGCCTCTGAGGTACCGTAAAACATGCTTATCTGCCTTCCAAAATAATTTGGTTGGCCTAACCATAGCTTGGCTTAGCTGGTTGACTGCATCGCACATATCTATTCACGTGTTCACAAGATACATCTGTGAATCCACTAACTTCCTGTAAATAGTAACATCCACTTTTTCACCTGAAGTGGCATCCTCCTTCCTCCAGTTGGTTGTTAGAGTTGTCTCCGTGGGTTTGAAACTCTCCATGCTAAATATCTATAGTATCTTATTTTCATACTTGCCTTGAGACACAAATAGTTCCCCATCGTCTTTCCATACTTCCAACCCAAGGAAGTAGTGTATGAGATCCATGTCCTTCCTTTCAAATTATCTTGCAAGGTCCTCCTTGTAAGATCTGACCAGTTGTTCATCACTAGTTAAAATTAAATCATCAACATATAAGACAATAATAATTAATTAACCTTCTACCAAGATATTATAGAGGTTGGCATCTGCTTCACTTTTGGTGAATGCCAAACCAATGAAATAATTATCGATCCTAGTGTACCAAGCATAGGGTGCTTGTTTGAGATTATACAACGCTTGGTATTATTGCTTGCATTTTTGTGTGGACACTTCGTGGCATAGTGTCTGAATTCATGACAATGGAAGCATTTAATTT